>JBBPBX010013129.1:13031-52898 GCA_038048925.1 Garcialebias charrua | reverse complement strand
ATGCGCCCGATCCACTTCAATTGGCCGGGTAAAGTTGTCTTCTCCCAGCAGCTGTGATAGGAGTTTGATGATGAAATCCAGCGGTTTGCCGTTCTCCGCTTTTTCAGGTATGCCCACAATACGAATATTCTGTCGACGTGAGCGCGCCTCCAGATCTTCCAGCCTAGCCTGCTGCTGAGAGCATTGAGCGGCTAGGCTAACATACTTCTTCTCCAACTCTGAAATCCGTCCGCCTTGTGATTCGGCTATGGCCTCAGTGGATGCCACGCGGACAGAAATGTCAGATATTGCTGCCCTGAGGTTAGATATTGAGCTGTTGAGCTCAATAAATCTCACGTCGACCGCGCCACTCAGCTTGTTGATAGCCGCCAGGACGTCTTCGTTAGTTGTCGAAGGGTTTGAAGGGCTAATGCTAGCTTCTCCAGCACATGCTAGCTTCGTTTGGTCGTCTAAAATGTCATCCCCGGAGCCTTTATCTTTTTTAGTATTTCGTGTCATCTTTCTTAAAGAGCAGTCCTTTACTCTGCGAGTCAATCCACCTGAGATTATTAAGTGTTTAGGGTGAAAAATAGTCAAAGTCAAAGTCAAAGTCAACTTTATTGTCAGATCTGCAATATGTACAGTGCAGGACATACACAGGACCGAAATTGCGTTTCTCTCAGTCCCTCGGTGCAACAGTAAACATCTAAACATTGAAACACTGAAACATATAATAATAGACATAAGCATAAAAATAGTAAAACTAACACTGTCCTGAGTTTTTTTTTTTTGCATAGTGGTATAAAAAAAGAGTATAAAAAGTATAACTAAAATAAACTAAAGGTTTCTAGCATTGACATTTGCAAAGTGGCAAAGCAGCGTATGAGTCAATGTACACAGTATATGTATGAGGTAGTAGTTGATGTTGTTGTAGAGGCAAAAAGTGGCATATGCAGTAAGGCACATTGGGCATCCCTAAATAAGACCGTTCAGAGCACACTGTATATGTACCAGCAGTGGTGTAGATATTAGAGTAGTGTAAATAAATGTAAACAGTAGTAATTACATGTAAGCAGTAGTAATAAAAGTAAACAGTATTAATAAATGTAAACAGAGAATGTAAACAGTATTATGATTATAGGCAGTGATGTAATACAGACATTAGTGCAAGTATGAGAAGTAGTGCAAACTGTATGAGCACATGACCGAGAGTTTAGTGAAAACCCGTTTGGTGACACAGAGTCTAGTGTTAAAAACTTTGTGTTGAGTGATAATATGTGAGAAAGTTTTAGTGTTAAGGCAGTTCAAATGGGAGGGGAGGCAGAGCAGGCAGAGTGTTTAGCATTCTGACTGCCTGATGAACAGAGCTGTCTCTCAGTCTGCTGGTTCGAGCCTGGAGACTCCTCAGTCTCCTTCCTGATGGCAGCAGTCTGAAGCAGCTGTGTAGTGGGTGTGTGGGATCACCTGCCATGCGGTGGGCTTTCCGAGTGAGGCGTTTGCTGTGTAAGTCCTGCAGTGAGGGCAAGGAGGTGCCCACGATCTTCTCAGCTGCTCTCACAATGCGCTGGAGGCTCTTGCGGCAGGATGCAGTACATGCACCAAACCACACAGTGATGCAGCTGGTCAGGACACTTTCTATGGCACCTCTGTAGAAGGTGCTCATGATGGGGGTTGAAGCTCCAGCCCTTTTCAGCTTGCGGAGAAAGTAGAGACGCTGGTGAGCCTTCTTTGCCAGTGATGCAGTGTTCCTGCTCCAGGACAGGTCCTTTGAGAAGTGAAGTGAAGTTGAGTCGGAGCTTCCTCAAACACGTCTACTCCAGCTTGAAATCAAAACCCTCTTTCATTACTTTTTGTCTGTCTAAACAGGTCTCACTTGTAAATGAGTCTTCGAGGCTCAATGTGACTTATCTGTCTAAATAAAGGTTAAATGAAAGAATGAATGAATTTAGTCCTGAATGTTTTGTTCTGAACATAAATTTGAATCCTGGGGAGCAGTGTTTAGCAGTGAAATGGAGGCTGTGTTGGTAATGAAAATGGAAAATATAAGTCCAATGACACAGCCCTGCGTGACTCCATTGTGAACCGTAATGAGTTCTGTCTCATCGCCACTACTTCTGAGCACCTCTGCTGGCATTTCATAGCAGTCTTATCAAATATAGAAATATATCACGTGTTTGAAAGGAAACTTAATTTGATCCCTTCTCCACCAAATGTTAAAATGTTCCTCTGCCAGTGTTTTAACTCATTTTAAAAAGAGGAACTATAAAAATAATACAAGCTGAGTTTTTTTTTTTTTTTTTTTTTGTCTTTCTCTCTCCGGGTTTAACAAAGGCAGATTTAGAACTAAGAATATTAGCATTTATGTGCTTTTTTTAAAAACATGCTTAAGTCCACAGAAGGGTTTCTGTCTAGTTTGATCAGCTGAATTTATTTAACAGCTGAGAATAAATTTGAATACAAAGATTTGAAACCACCACAGTGATGCGTTCTCTGTCCAGTTACATTCAACGCTAGATCTTTTCTCACGAGAATCTACTTCAGTGACCGGAACTGACATGCAGTCGTTCAGACATCAAGAACAAAGTGTTGGTTTCAAGTCTCAGAGGATCTGAAAGGCAAACACCAGAAGAAAATCTGCTCAACATTCTCGAATTGTTCAGAGAGCTTGCACACATACCTGCAAGACAGCGTAACAATTCACAAGGGATTACAATAAAAAACCAGATCAGAAGCGAAAACCCACTGATTCTCTTTCATTCAGTCCTGGTTGCAAAAGGCTCCATTCGTTCGCTGCTAAAAATATTTATCTTCATTTTTCAGCCACTTTTTTTGTATTCCCGTTCATTTTCTGCCTCCGTTTGATGGCAGGTACAACTGTTCAAGGGCGAATGAATTATGAAAATGAAGTGAAATAAAAACCTGACTGTTTAATGTGATCAACACGCTTGCGCCGTGCAAGGATTTTAACCCTGACATGAGTCAGGACAGAACGAGAGCAGACTAAAGGAATAAATTCGGAGGATAATGTTTTTGTCACGGGCTGCGTGTGTAGTTGTTATGGAAATATCTCGTGCACCACTGCACAGAATTAAATGACATTTTCAGGAAATAATCATTGAATGTACAAAAGGGGTGGTGCAGAGGTTAGATAAGTGATTGGAAGGTTGCCGGTTCAACTCTTCAAACCGACATCAAAATGTGGGTGGGGAAATGTGAAGCACTCACACCTGCCTCCACCCTCATTTGCTCCACTCTGGGCCCTTGAGCAAGGCTCTTAACCCCCATCATATTTCTCCGGCGCCCTAGATGCAGCCCTCTGCTCCACACAGAGGGCTGTGGCAGCTCGGTGGTCTGCGGTTGATCAGGAAGGGCAGCTGGTGTTAAAACAATCGCCAAGTCTTCGTGCAAGATGGTTTGCTGTGGCGACCCCTGAGGAAGGGAGCAGCCGAAAGAAGAATCATAGGATGCACATCTACAACTGGGCTGGGTCAATCTAAATGGTATACAGGTAGTCCCCGACTTACGACGGAGTTCCGTTCCTGCGGCGCGTCGTAAAGCGAATTTCGACGTAACTCGGAACATACATAAATACTTCACCTTATACACACAGTACTGTATTTTACCAAGCACTTAACCTATCCTAACACAGTACCCTACATAATTATCAAAAACCACACGTACATTTAGGAGCCATAATGAAGGAAAAAAAGAGTTAATAACCTACTGGTATGCTGGTGAAGCCGTTTTCCTTCGTCCATCCGTCCCTCCTCTGTATTCTCCATTCGTTTACGTTGTAAAACCGCCATCCATAAAACAGCTACTTTTCCACAGCTGCTGCCAGTCCAGCTTGCTCCAACAAGTTTTTTTTTTCTGAGTGTCCAGAGGACCAGACTTAGCTTTTTTAGAGAGTACAGGGCAAGCTGTAGCCTCCGCAGCTAACCGGAAACTGAGTATATCGGCTTCAAAATAAGATTTTTCAAAATATATATATACTGTATATATTTTTTAATGGAGATGCGTGACGTAACCACGAAACATCGTAACCCGAGGACTACATGTAAAGCGCCTTTCTATCTTATCGAGATACTCAAAGCACTTTACACTACAATCTGTGCCCTCATTTACCCATTCATTCAGCACTCGAACAAATCATTTTAAAGACACTAATCAGTGACGATCAATTTAGGATGTCCGCCACTGCCAGCTGATGGAAAAAAACACCAAAAAGACTACAATTCAGCCAGTTTTGTACACGAATTGAGCTAAAATTTGCATGGATAAGTCATTCATAACACTTTAAGTGTATTCATCAAAAACATTATTTTATTAACAAAAGTTATTGAAGTTCCATCATTTGATAAAACGATGACGGGATGTACGTTTTTGGAGTCAACCTAATTCAAACTGACTGCCACAACAAACTAACTATAGCCAACACAGAAATGGCTATAATCCAGTCCATTTTACAGGTTTCAAGCTAAAATCTGGCTGAGTACAGACACAGACATGGTATGCTGGTGATGTTAGACCTCTCAGCAGCTTTTGACACCGTTGACCATCAGGTACTAATCAACCACTTGTCTCAGCAGGTTGGCCTCCAGGGAGCTGTGCTTGAGTGGTTCAAATCTTACCTGACTGGGAGAACCTTTTCTGTCATGATAGGCGATCTGTCCTCCTCTTCATCAACCCCTCTGACCTCTGGCGTACCACAGGGATCCATTCTGGGGCCAGTCCTCTTTTCTCTTTACATGCTGCCATTAGGATCAATCATTGCACGTCATAATCTGGCTTTTCACATGTATGCAGACGATTTACAAATCTATCTGCCAGTCACTCCCAACCCCTCACTCAGTTCAAACACTCTTGTCAACTGCTTAAATGACATTAAGTACTGGCTGTCTCAAAACTTCCTCCACCTAAACCAAATTATTTTGCTGATCTCATCAAATCAAAAGGAAGAAATTCAAAAATCTTATTTGACACTATTAAGAACATTGTTTCTCCATTGTGCTCATTTCAAAGTGCTTTTACACATGCTGATTGTAATCAGTTTTTAAAAAATTTTACGGACAAAGTTGCAAATATTAGAGCTAGTATCTCTCCGTCACTTGCTAACCACCTGGACCCACAACCTTTGACTTCAAATACATGGTCCTCTTTTAGTACAGTAACCATTAATGATATCAATGATCTTTTGAAACAAATGAAATTGTCTTCGAGTCCACTGGATATAGTACCAACATCTCTTTTTAAAGATATTTTTAATTGTATTGGTCCAAGTGTAGTCAGCTTGATAAATTTATCCCTATGTTCTGGAGCTGTACCTAAATGCTTTAAGACTGCCGCAGTTTGTCCTCTGCTAAAAAAGCCTAACCTGGATTCCTCTCTGCCTGAAAACTACAGACCTATCTCTAAACTTCCATTCATGTCAAAGATCCTTGAGAAGGTTGTAGCACAACAATTGAACTTTTTTATGGAGGAAAATGAACTTATGGACAATTTCCAATCAGGTTTTCGTAGACTGCATTCCACAGAAACAGCATTATTAAAAGTGTCCAGTGATGTGTTGATGGCAGCTGATTCTGGACACTACACTGTGTTTGTTGCTCTGGATCTGTCTTCAGCTTTTGATACTGTGGATCACACTGTTCTTATCAACAGATTGAGAGCTCTGTTTGGTATTTCTGGCACTGTTTTAAACTGGTTTAAGTCTTATTTGTCCGATAGGTCTTTTACTGTTTTTATGAACAATGTTCACTCAAATGTTTCTGAGCTGTCCTATGGGGTGCCCCAGGGTTCAGTTTTGGGCCCACTCTTATTTTTACTGTACATTCGCCCATTGAGTTTTATTTTCGATCGCTACAGTAACGTCTCATACCATGTCTATGCAGACGATATTCAAATCTACTGTTCCTTTCGATTGTCTGAATTTTACAAATTGACCGAACTCAGTAACTGCCTATCTGACATTAAAATTTGGCTTAATGACAACCACTTGCAGTTAAATGCTGCTAAGACTGAAACGCTTATCGTTGCTCCAGATGATAAAATCTTGGAAATAAGGAAGCATCTTGGGTTCTTAAATCCTTCGAACAAAAACAACCTTAGATATCTGGGTGTTCTCTTTGATAGCTCTCTGTCAATGGACAGTCATTGTAAACTGTTAGTTCGCAACTGTTTTTATCATTTAAGGAACATTTCAAAGTTGCGAGCTATTTTATCTAAGACAGAATTAGAAATGGTTGTCCATGCTTTTATTTCTTCTCGGTTGGATTATTGTAACGGCCTTTTAGTAGGGATAAGTAAATCCACCATGGCTTCTCTTCAGTCTGTTCAGAACGCTGCAGCCAGACTTTTGACTGGAACCCGCAGAACGGATCATATTACTCCTGTTCTGTACTCTCTCCACTGGCTTCCGATATATTTTAGGGTTCATTTTAAAATTTTGGTTTTAACTTTTAAAGCACTCCATGGTGAGACTCCCAAATATGTTTTCAATCTTTTGAAGCCACTCTGTCAGTCTAGAACTCTGAGGTCTTCTAATCAGCTACTGCTGTCGGTCCCTAGAACCCATTTTAAAACCCGTGGTGATAGAGCATTTCAGGTGGTGGCACCGAGGCTCTGGAACGCTCTCCCTCTAACAATGCGCAGCTCCGAGTCGACTGATGCATTTAAGAGAAGTCTTAAGACTTATCTTTTTAAACAGGCTTATGGTTAATTGTACTTATCGATTTTAGAGTTTATCATGTGTAACCTTTTTGTATAGCATGTTTTAAGAGTGTATGATTTTAGTATGATTTTATTATGTGTATTTCTTTTGTAAAGCACTTTGTGATTTTATATCTGTGAAAGGTGCTATATAAATAAAGTTTACTTACTTACTTACTTACTTACTAAACACAGATAAAACTGAATGCATTTTATTTGGTGCACATGATGACACCAGCAACATCCTTCCCAGTCCCAGTGTTGGTTTTCCCCTCCCCCACTTCAACCCGGTGGTCAGAAATCTTGGAGTGCAGCTTGACTCCAACTTAAAGTTTGATAAACAGATCAGTTCTGTTGTCAAGACCAGCTTCTTTCAGCTCCGACTGCTCTCCAAAGTAAAGTCATTTCTCAGCCGTGGTGATCTGGAGAAGGCCATCCATGCCTTTGTGACCTCCAGACTTGACTATTGTAATGCTTTGTATGTTGGTATTAATCAATCCTCCATCTCCCGTTTACAGCTTGTACAGAACTCTGCCGCGCGCTTTTTGACCAACACACGAAAATATGAACACATCACTCCTGTCCTGTCCTCTCTACACTGGCTCCCGGTTCAGTTCAGGATACAGTTCAAGCTGCTCCTGTTTGTTTTCAAAGCTCTGAATGGACTTGCTCCTCTGTACATCTCAGAACTTTTGAAAGTCCATCAGCCCAGCAGAGCTTTACGATCTGCCAGTCAACACCTGCTGGAGGTGCCTCGCTCAAGGTACAAACAATGGGGAGACCGGTCATTTTCTGTTGCCGGCCCAAAAGCCTGGAACAGCCTCCCCCTTGAGCTGCGTGCCACCTCTGATCTGACTCTGTTCAAAACCAGACTGAAGACCCACTTGTTCAAAAAAGCTTTCAGTGTGTAACTTTTATTACTTTTGGTATTTTAGTATGTAGCATTTTTTATTTCCATTGCCTTCTTTTATTACTGTTGTTTTTTATTCTATTTTCACTGATTTATTGTTCCAGTTTATTCATCTTTTTATCCTGTTAAGCACCTTGGTCAATGCAAGGCATTGTAGGAAGGTGCTATACAAATAAAGTTTATTATTATTATTATTATTATTATTATTATACCCTAGCAATCAGGCTGCAGAGGTAATGGACTCCATGCCTGCACGGTGCTTCGTTTTACAGAAGGACACGTCTCGGCCTGCTGAAAACCATCTGGGATTTTCTCTGTGGTCATTTTACAAGCAGAGCTGCAACGTGGAGCGCAGTGTGGTGCAAGCACGCTCATGTGTGAGTGTTGGGCTGTGTCTGCCTGCAGCCGATGGATGTGGAGGCCTGTGGCCAGGCGAACGCTTTGCAGCCTGGCGGTAAAGTGAGAGAGGCCCATTGTGCTGCTGAACGCTCAGCTGTGTTTACAGCCCAGAGCACTGCACGCTGAATGTGTCAGAGTCCCTCAACAGCATCCCCCCCCCCCCACCACCACACGCCTCATGCTCCCAGACAACACAAGGCTGAATCAGATAAAGACAAACAGGAAAAAAAACAGCATTTCATTTTTCCACACCATGTCCGCTGTAAGCCTTACTAATTAGCCATTCTGCCACTGTGAGGTGAGATAACAATAGAAACTCATGTTTCCCCTAAAGAGCGCCTTTATTGATATCTTCTACATGTCACCGCTGCCCTGGCTCGCCTGGCTGCGTGCCCGCACATTTTATGTAGGGGAGGAAAAATAAATAAATGCAATACAAGAAGAAAGAAGCAGCAGGACACAACATTAAATTGAACACTGCACATTGTAATTAGTGACAAGCTGTTGGGAATAAATATAAAAGATCATATAGTGAGCTCAAGATGCACAGTACATAATAAAATAATAATAATAAAACACGTCTCAGGCCAAAAACTGCAGGACGCCCGGTGACAAAAAATCCGGAAATATAATAACATGTACAGAAATTGGCAGTGGAAAACACAGATTTAATAAAATAACAAACAGCAGTGGGAAAAAAAAACACAACTTCATTTGATTTATTTTCCTCCCATCTGAAAGACGGCGTGAATCTTAAGCTACTTTGGAAACGTGCATGTGCAACATTCCTGAAAATGAAGTGCAAACGTATTTATTGCAGTTAAGTCACAAACCGTCTTAACTATGTCTCAAATTATTATTTTATTTTGGTCTCCAATCACAGTTTGATTTTGTATGTTGCCTTGCTTTCTTGCACTTTCTGACTCTCAGAAACTAAACTGAGAAGGGTCCGAGACGGGCTTCAGATGCCCGCAACGATCCCAACTGATAAAAGAAATAATTAGTTTAGCTTTTTGAACATGTAATAAATTACTGCAACTCACACAAAGAAATTGAAAACGTTCACAAATATTTAGAGACATTTTAGAGACTCCCTCCCAAATGCTGTACGCCATTTTGTGGCCAATAAGACAGGGGTTCCCAACTCTGGTCTTTGAGGAACACCATCCTGCATGTTGTTTCTCTGCTCTGACACGCAGGTGAATTAAAGGCTTCTGCAGAACAAGAGGAAGTAATTAAGTAATTGAATCAGGAGTGTTGGAGCAGGTAAACAACTAAAACATGCAGGATGGTGTTCCTCAGGGACCAGGGTTAGGAACCACTGCAACAAGATAAAAACTTAAATACTGTATTGCATTTTCCACTCAAAAATAAAGTGTTTCAGTTAGCTCACATTTTTAGCACCACAGATTAGTTAACAGATTAATAAAAAAACATATCTAATCGATTCAACACTCAAAAGTGGTTTTCCGATAAAAAAAAATCAAAGCCGACATTTTGGTTTGTGTGCAAAGTAAAAAACACAAGAAGCTGAGATTGTCCTCTCTTTGAAACAAGTTGTTGCAAGACTTTAAATGTCACAGTTCTTCAGCTCAGCTGGTTTGCAAATGGCAACAAAAAGACTACACGGTAAAAAAGATAAATTAAAATAAAATGTATATGTCACCCCGTTAAGACAATATGTCAGTGCTTTAAGTGGAAAAAAATAAGTGCCGGTACCCTCCCTAATGTCATAATAATAAACTCAGAAGGGATGAAAAAGGTGACAAATGTTGCGCCGCCGAACCCCCCTTCCCCCCCCAAAGATTTTGTAACATGCTTCAGGTAAAATTCATTTACTAACCTGATTTAATGAGGACATAAATAGGAAAGATTATGTCAACCAGAAAATCAACAACCAACAACAGCAGCAAGTCAAATACAGCAGAACATTTTGCTAACAATGCGCTGCTCCGAGTCAACAGATGCATTTAAAAACTTAAGACTTATCTCTTCAGACAGGCTTTTGGTTAATTTTGTACATTGATTTTAGAGTTTGTTATGTTTTACCTTTCTGTATAGTACTTCTGTGATTTTATGATTTTATTTTTCCTTTTGTAAAGCACTATGTGACTCTCATGTCTGTGAAATGTGCTATATAAATAAAACTTACAGTAAAAACTCATTTCTTAAATATGCTGGTGAAGATGTTTTGCCAGAAATTTTGAATAAAGTAGATGCCATTTCCTGCATTCTGGTGTATTTTAACAAGTTGTTAAACATCTATGTTTACCTACATGTAAACACTTGATTCAATAACTATTTTAGAGACATCTAACAAAATAAAGTCAGGTCCTGTGGACAGATTAAAAAATTGTTTAAATTATTATTGATCATGAATCAGGATATTTTAGAGACACCTCATTCAACTAGATCATATAGACATCATCCTGTTTTTAAACTCACTCATGTGGCTAAGATAATGAAATTAATGTGACACTTTATTGGCTTTAGGGGTGCAATTGACTTTTATTTTGTTAATTTTTATTTAGTTTTATTTGTAACACAACATGCCATTTTACTAAACAATGGTGACACTCAACTGCATGTATAAAAATATTAACTTTACCCAATGAACAGGTGACATTTTAATAACCAACAGTGAATTTAGGAGGGGTTTTTACTGTTTCTGATTTAGTGATAGATGTGGTTTAATGTAGAGACTTGCCTGCAGCTGTTCCTTCATACACACCGTGGTGAAGTTAGTTTATGACTCTGTCATGTTTTCATCAGCTGGGTTCTCTCGTATCGTCAAGAAACACTGCCTGTTCTACTTCCGCCTCCCTCGCGCTCTGTCGCGTTGCAGAGTTTGTTTGTTTTTTAACAGATTTCGCTGTTGTCTCCTCCCCCCGTCTGTCCTGAGGTTGTGATTGGCCAAATGACGCGCTCCACCAAAGATGTTTTATTGTCGAGAAGATGCATTGCTCTGTCTTGAAATCCAGTCAGGGGGAAATTATGCATTCTAATCTGCCATGGGTCTTTCAAGTGAAGAAGACGAAAATAAGTTCCGGAACGCACCTTACTCTTAAAAAAACTCCCGGTACTCTCAGGGTTAAATTTTAGAAGTGGCGGAACTGGGTTCCGGTGAGTTCCGGCCCACTTAAAGCACTGCAATATGTGTATAAAATCTAAAGTGTTTACTATGAAGTGCCCAAAGGCTGCACCTGCAAGACTTAAAGACCTTTACAGTTAATTTGTGCAACAAAGTGCCGTATTTATATCAAAGCGTTAATTTTTGTCCATTTGTTGTTTGGTAAAATGTTACTTTTATAAGAATTGTCGTAAAACCACCGGAGCTGGTTTGAGTGGCGTTATACAGTAAACTGATACGAGGTCTCTTCTGCTGCAACACTGAGCTCTGGCTCTGAGTCTGTCCATGCTCCCATGAACCTCCAGGCATCTCAAATGTCCCAGCTGTCACTAAAATACTGGTCCTCTTCCTCCTCCTCCTCCTCCTCATCTGTCCCATTGATTTTCAGCTCGTTCAGCTCCTCCACGTCCTCTCCTTCCTCTTCTTCCACCTGGAGTTGTGCAAACATGGCTTGTAACGTGGATTTTACTTCCTGGACTTCTTTTTCTAAAGACTGTGCAGATTGAGTTAAGAAAAACAAAACACATGAGCATGGAAATAAAATAAAAAAACATGCCATCAGTCAAATTTGAGGAAAATACGTGACACCTGTTGCCACGTTGATGGCCGAGGACGTCCATAATGAAATGAAGCCATCAGCTCTCCAGTTTGTCCACCAAGCAGATTACTGGGACAGATCATCAACTTATCTCCACTTTAACCCCATCTCATTCTCCATTCATGAGCTCATCTAAACTGTGTGAACCCATGCAAGCAGACTGCACAGCTAAATTATTCATGAAACATCAATGAAACGGGACACAGGCTGTCACCAGTTGTGTGTGTGTGTGTGTGTGTGGGGGGGGCGGGGGGTTGTTTAACCTGCTTAGTAACATAAATGAATCGTGCAACAGTTCCAGCTTTAGGTGGGAAATTAAAGGATTTTGAACGGAGAAGGAGCCCGATGGCTCGTTTTACTGTCTGAACGGACACAGGTTGTCCTTATTTATAATTAAGCAGCCAGTAAAGAGCTGCTCATGAATTCTGCAAAGAGGTTCGACTAGACTTTGGAGCCAGTTGACTATGCTGCGCCAAAAGGCAAGCCGCATTCGCAATTTTGCGAATGGAACGTCTGGAAAGCTTTGCAGGGACTCTCAATCTTCTCACACGATTCACAAAGCCTAGCACCTGCGTGGCGTGGATGTTTATTTAAAAAATTTGGAAATAAGTGTCGTAAAATAGTTGCCAACAGTGATGTACTGTAGTCTACATTTTGTACTGGGTATACTGTGCTTAGAAACCGAAGTACAATGTAATGGTCAATTAATTTTGATCTTTAAGCATATTGAGCATTTTGAAATTTCTCTAATGCTTATATTTGAATAAATATGCAACAAACGTTGTACAACAGTTGGCTTTGTATTAAAAACATGTTATAGAATTTATAAAACGGTATCAAAGCAAAACGTTCAAGTATTAAGAAGTAAGTACTGAAGTATTAATTATACAGAGAATAGGTTGAACCAAACTCGGTCTATAAATGTTCCAAATGTGTTGACAATTGGGCACTTTTAAGTGGGCACTTTTAAGTGGTTATACTGAAATTCCCACGCTTTTCTAGTTGGTGTACGTCGTATACCCGCCTGGTACATAGACTCAACCACTCAAGTTATTGTGGGCTATCAAACTCATTTTGAACCCTTCTTGTGAGATTCTAAATTACATTTCCATACGTTCTTGAACTGTACTTGTGCCAACATCTTGACTAAAATGCCCTGGAAAAAGAGAAGGTTATCTCATTCTCAATGCGTCCTTTCTGAGAAAATAATGGAAAAGACCCTAAAGTGCGGGCAACGCAGGAAAACTTCATGAGAACTTGTAGCTATGTCTTGTGGACGTCTAATGAAAAATTGAGTGCCGAACTGTGGAGGAGCCACATATTCATGGTCCAAATGAATCATTTGTTGTGCACAACTTCTCACAATCACACATTCCCAAAGTGAATTACGATTTTGTTGTGTAACGGTCTAAGGATGTACTTGAAAGATTTGTGCAAGAAACGTGCACGTTTCTGGTGACGTTTGACCCAAACAACTCCAGGAGTTTGTGAGACAAGTTTGGAGATGCACCAATAATCAATATTTGTATTAGAACAGTAATTTATTACCCGAACCCCTGCCCAGCCTGACCCAGATTAGGGCCGGGTCATAATAATGTGTTTAATGTGTGAGCTGGGTCGGTGTTGGACAAATATGGCTGAAGATCCAAATATATGGAGACATGGCTTGCTATATAATAACCAGTCGCATGCAGCCATTTGACCGTGCACTGACTAGCCTTGAAAGAGGTAAACAAAAGTTCAGTTAAGCTTCAGATGGGACTTCTGGTACTGTCAGACCATCCATCGCCCAAATGAACGTTCAGCTGCTGCACTCAGCAGACGTGCGCGGCCGATGACCCAAACAGGTGCGATCCCAAAATATCCTTGCAGATGTCAGAGCAGGGTCCGTGTCTGAATAATGCAGAATGCAGGCAGAAGCAGGGATTTAGTGCACTTTGACTGCCATGAAAGGACAAACACCCCCTCAGCTCCAATCTTCTGCCCCCTCAGCCGCGTGGGTCCGCCAACGTTAATAACTATAAGCAGTCAAAGCTGATTTAAGAATGTCAGGAGATTTCGGGTTCTGACCTGTAATTACTGTTAATTCGTCAGGTCGGGTTTGGAAAAGAAGGCAACAGGTTGGGGCTGGGTTGAGTCTGATTTTTTGCGCCCGAATGCAACTCTAACCTGTATCGAGTATTGGTCTGATATGGGGCAGTCATACTCAAAAGTACTCACCACTGTACTGATACCACTTACTTTGTATATTATATTCTTGAGACTATTGCAGGGAAAAAGCAGGCAGCAAGCAAACAAAGGCCTCTATCATCTTCACTGAGGTGAAAACGGACACGATCAAAAAGCACAAGAACGGTGTAGGATCCCTGTCTGTGCCAACAATCTATTCTACACCATTTTGAGTAAAGGGGACGAAGCGGGGAAAGTAGACATGGCTAAAACTGATCGTCTTTCTCAATCTTCAACCACAGATCAGATGAGCATGAAAAGCTGCTTAACAAGCAGCTTAATAAGTAGCAGCGGCCAAGTCTTCATTAGTTCACTGTGAGACCCCTGAAGAAGGGAGCAGCAAAAAGAAGAAAAAACTAAAGTAATTGTGATAAATGTAATGGCAATATTTAATACTCGTAGTGGTAATTGGTATCAGGAAGTAAACATCTGTAAGTACTTGTACTCAGTTTGAAAATACAGTATGGTATTGGTTAATGCTTAGCGCAAACATGTACGGACCAATTCAGGAAGAACGCAACTGAAAATTAAAGTACCGTATTCGTCGGTATATAATACACAGTTTTTTTTGCTCATTTGAATGTCCTGCGTATTAAACACTGAAGCGTATTATTTATGGATTTTTTCCCATATGTTTAGACCCATTTTTCGCTCTGAAATCGCAGTTTTTCATTTTGGGCAAAAAAATGGTACAGTACCACTTTTGTCCGCTAGGGAGACACTTCCAGACCGTTTCTAGCTCATGTGTCCGAAAAAAGCCTCCTCTGGTCGGACTGACTCGGTCGCTGCCCGCCCCATGCTCTGGATGTAGCTGCATAGCTGTGAGGTTCGCTGTTTTTGTTAGCAAGATGACTCATGAACCACACCGCGGATTTTAAAATCCAGCTGATTCGAACATTCCGTTAGTTTGGTTAAGCTCAGGAGCCCGTTTGCTATAAAGTCAGCTAAGAAATATATATTTTTAAGCGTTTATTTAGCTAAATTTAAAGAAAGAAAGCGTCCGGTCCGACCCGCCTGCATAAAAATCGGCGAACTTTTTTAAAAAATCCAGCTGATTTGAACATTTTGTTAGTTTAGTTAAGCTCAGGAGCCCGTTTTCTATAAAGTCAGCTAAGAAATATATTTTTTAAGCGTTTATTTAGCTAAATTTAAAGAAAGAAAGCGTCCGGTCCGACCCGCCTGCATAAAAATCGGCGAACTTTTTTAAAAAATCCAGCTGATTTGAACATTTTGTTAGTTTAGTTAAGCTCAGGAGCCCGTTTTCTATAAAGTCAGCTAAGAAATATATATTTTTAAGCGTTTATTTAGCTAAATTTAAAGAAAGAAAGCGTCCGGTCCGACCCGCCTGCATAAAAATCGGCGAACTTTTTAAAATCCAGCTGATTTGAACATTTCGTTAGTTTGGTTAAGCTCAGGAGCCCGTTTGCTATAAAGTCAGCTAAGAAATATATATTTTTAAGCGTTTATTTAGCTAAATTTAAAGAAAGAAAGCGTCCGGTCCGACCCGCCTGCATAAAAATCGGCAAACTTTTTTTAAAATCCAGCTGATTTGAACATTTCGTTAGTTTGGTTAAGCTCAGGAGCCCGTTTGCTATAAAGTCAGCTAAGAAATATATTTTTTCTCGCAAAGAAATAATTGTTTTTACCGTGTTTCCTTGTGAAGTTCTTCGTACTCGCTCGCTTCTGTCGCCGCCATTTTAAGCAGGGCAAATGAGGCGCTGACGCGTCGCGTAGCGGTGACGCATAATAGATGCGTATTAAACACTGAAGCGTATTATGTACATTTTTTTCTGGTTTATTGACAATAATTGGTCAAAGCGTATTATAGACTGGAGCGTATTTTACACCGACGAATACGGTACTTTCTGTAAGTGTCTTCCAATTTTTAGTCACCAAGTTCTCTCCAACATTTGAGGCCCGGTGAGATACTTCAGGTCAACGTGGTCCACAAAAGAAGAAGTTCAGGACTACTTATATGTAAACCCTTCAAACTGGCTTCAGAGAGAGGCAGATATCTGCCCACCCTTGTCTTCATCTTCAATATTCATTCTCAGCGGTTGTCCGTGCACCTCTTGTTATTGGGAGTACAGATTCAATTAAGGCTCTTGTAGTCTGCTGGTTTGATCTTCCCGTCTCTATGGCAACAGTAGCGCCATCGCCGGAGCGGTTTCTGTTCATTTCTGCAACTCAACAATATCATCCCCTGTCTCTGGTGTCCTCTGGAGTTCATAACCCTATTGCACACATGCAGCATATTCAACGGTAAGGGAAAAGTGACATATGAGGACATGAAAACAGAGAGGCGGAAAGAAGACGGCTCGCCTCGGTCTACCTCTGACTGCCAGACTGCATCGGTATCACGCTCCCTACGGAGCAGCCGCTGACCGCTGAGGGTTCGGACGGCCAAAACACCTTTTGACAAACGTGCAAAGTACACAGAAGAACACATATATTTGAGAGATTCCCAAAACTAAATAAATGTCCTCATTATTAGACTGATAATATTTTTGCTCATGTTAGCAAATTATTTAAAGAACCACTGGACAGATTTTAATAAAGCTCTCAGGAAGTAATCGTTGGATGAATATATCTATACGAGATTGCCAGTGGGAGTCCATCCAGTTCAACATGGTTACCACTATACTTAATAGCCAACAGATAAATGGTTATAACTAAGTTTTACATATATTGAGTTAAATTCAACACATACTCTAAGCGTAAATGTGTTCATGAAGTTATTTTCCAAGTTTGACCAAAACGGCCACTACTCTATAATTTCTCAACATTCAGGTGCGTCTAATTAGAATATCGTGATAAACTTCAAATTTTTTTGTCAATCATTCAGAAAGTGAAACTCATAATATATATATAGTCATTGCACATAGAAATGAATATTCCAAGCCTTTATTTCTTGTAATTTTGTTGATTACAGATAATGAAAAACCAAAACCCAGTGTCTCGGAGAAGGAGAATATTCCACCGCCAGCTGTTGGTACCTTTGTCAGTGTGGGCCGGTGCCGAGTCCTGGCTGCTGGAAAATGAAATCAGCATCTCCATAAAGCTCGACGGAAGCATGAAGTCTCTAAAATGTCCTGCTAGATGCTGCGCTGACTGTGGTCTGTGCAGTGGACCAGCACCAGCAGAGGACATGGACCCAAACCATCCCTGACTGTGGAAACTGCACTGTGGACTTCAACAACGTGGATTCTGGACCTCTCCACTCTTCCTCCAGACTCTGGGACCTTGATTTATAAATGACATGAACATTTACTTTAATCTGAAAAGAGGACATTGGACCACTGGGTCCAGTTCTTTTTCTCCACTTCCAGTTAAGACACTTCTGGTGTCTCCGGTTCAGGAGTGGCTGGACATGAGGAACGAGACATTTGTAACTCATGTCCAGGAGTTCATCAGCTGATCAGGGTGTGACACCAGGAGTTTACAATATTCAACCTCTTCACAATATTCTAATCTTCTGAGACTCTGAGTTTTCATTGTCTATTAGCAGTGGAGTAGTCTACGTTTTTGTAGTGGCTATACCACGGTTAGTTCTACGTTAGACGTTGAACACCATTGAAGCCATGGAGTGCAAATGTCCAACGTAAAACAAACTTTGCCATGGTCGGTCCATAATACTGTGCTTAGAAACCAAAGTACACTGGTTAGTACAATGTAATCGTCAATTTATTTTGATTTTTAAGCATATTGAACATTTCCAAATTTCTCTTATTTAAATAAATAAGACCCTGTGTACATAATCTCGTTTTCAACACATGTACTACATGCGGTGCAAATGACAATAAATTCTCTCTGACTCTGACTCTCTGACTCTGAAATGTACAACAAACTTTAAATAAATGTACAACAAACTTTGTACAACAGTGGACTTTGTATTAAAAATGTGTTACTGTATAGAATTTATAAAACGGTATCAAAGCAAAGCGCTGTACAGGTAGTCCCCGACTTACGAACGAGTTCCGTACCTACGGGCCGTTTGTAACACGGAAATGACGTACCGGTAAGTCGGATCACATACTACAAAAAAAAAGTTTTTTAAAAATTAATAAATGTACAGTACTGTACAGTTACCAAGCACTTAGCCTATTCTAACACAGTTTTTAAAGATGGAGTGAGTTGAATTGTCTCCCTTTATGTGAATGGAGCTAGGGAGGAGGGAGACAATTCAGCTCACTCCTTAACTGTGTTAGGATAGGCTTAAGCCCCCAACAGAACTCAGCGTACAGGCAGTACGCCACACTATGTCGTTCGTACGAAGAGGCAAAAGCGTAGCCCCGCAGGGCACGAACGCACAAAGCTCAAATTTTACGACCGCGTACGCGATGCGCGTTGTCTCACAATAAACTTCCCCGGCGCCGGACTGTTTTGTATGTTACACAAATGAATTAAATTCCCCTTTTTCATCGCTGATCTGAACTTTTCTTTTGTTTTTTTGCCAAAAGTCAAGTAATCGCTTCCTCCTCCGACTCCATGACTGAAATGAATGAATTTGTCACGATCGAGCGAATAATAACCATGTCCTACCTGGCTGCGCGACGTTCTAAATATTTCCTGGTGGGCTGTGGGCTGCAGGACCAAGGCTCCCTGTTTTTATTTTTATTTTTTTAGAACTTTTTATTAACATATAAAGTTTAGAAACACCACAGCGGCTGCAGCCAGCCAGATCATGCAGTCTCCCACTCGACCTGTCAATCAATTGAGTAGGCGTGTCAGCAAATGACCAATCAGCGACCTCAGTTTGTCCCGTAGGCAGACGCTCTGCACGCAGCTGCTCAAATTACAACAAGAATTTGGAGCAAAAACGCGAGCATTTAACGCGAGAACGAAAGCAGAGCTGTGCCAGCGAACGCGTGCGCACAGAATGCACGCGTAGAGTGGCGTACAGGCCGTACGCTGAGCTCTGCCGGAGACATTAGTGCTTGATAACTGTACAGTACTGCATGGGCGTAGCCAAGATTTTATGAGGGGGGGTTCGTTTAAAGAAAAAGTGGACCTGGAAAGAGCAACACGCCTCAGTGGCTCACTGGAAGCGCGTCGGGTTGCCACTCCAAACTTTCTCTCGACTCTGGTTCGATCCTCACTTGGTTGAACTCGAATCGTCATAGTGGGCCATATTTCAACTTATTTTACGTTTTGTCTTTTATTGGATTTAAAAAAGGAGTTTGTGTTAACCACAGCCATATTAAATCTATGGTGTTAACTGGTTCGACATTAGCGGCGTCTCCATACCTTCTCTTTCCACCTCTCTTAACACAGAACTTGTGTTGTGCGGGAGTTGTAGGCGGGACTTCATAGGCAAAGTTGGCGGTTCGTTCGAACCCCCCCTGGCTACGCGCATGAGTACTGTACATTTATTTATTTATTATTTAAAAAAAAATACATATATATTTTTTATGAGATGCGTGACGTAAGTCTGAAACGTCGTAAGTCGGGGGCGTCGTAAGACGAGGACTACCTGTATACCGATACATTTTTACGGAAGCGTTTAACTACCGTTTAACATATCAATGGCACGTGCCTAATATGTCATGTATCACTGGACACTTTTAAATGGGTATACTGAAATTCTTAAGCTTTTTCTAGTGTATACTCCATATACCCGCATATCACGTAGACCACACCACTGTCTGTAAGTCATAATCATCAAAACTACAAGAAAAAAAGGCTTGAAATATGCTGGTGAAGGCTTGAAATGTTTCACTCTCTGTGTGACGAATCTTAGTAATAAAAAAAAAATCTAACTTTTTCACGATATTCAGATATTTTTAGACGCACCTTTATGATCTTAGTCTGAACTAAACTCATCAAGTTGTTTCGAGAAGCAGAGTGATTAATAAAAGGTTAGGTGGATTTTTTTTCCTTTTCTCGCTGCAGATCTGAAATATTCTCGAACAAGCCAACGATGCAGGAGTGGAGGAGCGGAGCAAGAAAAACAGACTAATCTATTTCCAATCAGCTTTCTAATTAGCGCGGAGAATGATGTATTGTGACCTGTAATCATCTCCAACAGTTTGATTTGAGTCATTATTATGGATATTGTAATTTCCTCCGCACCAGATCCATCGAGTGGAACTGGGCAGATGGAAAAAAGGGAGGGAAGGGCGGGTCAGACGGAGGATGGACATTAAGATATGACAGGAGCAGAGTCATTACAGTGACATTCCTCTATCTGTCAGGCAGCTTGAATCTCAGCCCGTGGTGATTGGCGGCGCACATCAGTGGCCTTCCAACAACCTCATGTGGACTTTTACCATTTCATTTCCCAGTTGGAGCATCAGAACTGTCAAAAACAACAATCCTCTGATCCCATTTTATTCACTATCCCTCTCTAAAATGGATCCACGATGTCATATAAAAGATTCTTCTAAAGGAAGAGTCGCTGAGCGCCGACATCGAGGTATGAGGGGTTTGGATGTTCACTGTCGAGAGCTGAAAAGCCTCGAGGAAACAAGGTCCTTCAGACAGACGGATGGAGACGTCAGGAAAGTACACGGCGTGGCTTACGTGAATTTAGAGTGAACTGAAAGGATATGGGCGAGGGCTTGATCTCGGTTCAGTACAGCCGTCTGCAGTTCGTCCTCCAGGGCGACGAGTCGATCACCGATCAGCTCGCAGCGCTCCGTCAGGTCTGTAGCCTCCGCCTCGCTGCTCACATCCTGGTAATAAAATTAAATAAATAAAAGTTAGGAAAGAGGGTAGCACAGTGGTTATTGGTGGAGATGTTGCCTCTCAGCGAGAAGGTTGCTGGTTCAAATCCCGATCTGGGACCTTTCTGGGTGGAGTTTGCATGTTCTCTCCGTGCATGTGTGGGGTTTCTCCGGGTGCTCTGTGCTCCTCTCACAGACCATAAACATGCATGTTAGACTGACAGTACGAATGTTTATGAAGCATTCACTCTGTTGTGATCCATTTTTCTTCTCTGTTTTTCAGCATCTTTCTCATCCTGCAGTTTTCAGCTATTTCAAATCATCACGTTCAGTTCTTTCAGAACAATCCTGCTATGACTTTTAGTATTGGTGCAACTTTAGCTTTTTGAGATTATCTGCCTTTTTGTTTTCTCTTAGAAAATTAATTGAGCTAATTTTACTTCCTTCAAATCTGCTTCAGCTTCTTACAGCTTACTTCTACAAATTAAATCTTTTTTCAGCTACTTTCAGCTGTTTTTTCAGCTTTTTTGTGCTCCATTCAGATTCTTTCTGCTAACTACATTTTTTTGTGCTTCTTCTTTCTGATAATTTCAGCTTGTTATGCTCCTTTCAGCTTTTTCTATTTCAGCTAGTTTTAGCTGTTTTATGCTCATTTTAGCTCTTTCAGCTGATTCCACAATTTTAGCTCATTCCATCCCCTTCCAATTTCTTCTCGTAGATTAGTTTTTTTTTACCTTTCCAGTTACCTTTTTAGAAAATTATTTTAGCTAGTTTTAGCTGCTTTCAGATAAATTCAAGTTTTTTTGTGGTAATTTCTGCTACTTTCAGCCTAATTACCCATAAGTTGTTTCTGATAATTTAATCTTATGTTCCTTTCCACGTTTTTCAGCTAGTTTCAGCTTTTTCTGCTATTTCAGCTACTATTTAGTAGTTTTAATGATAATTTTTAGCTTTTCAGCTAATTCCACATTTTTAGCTCTTTCCACTTCCTTTTTGTAGGATAAGCTTCTTTCTGCCTTATCGGCTACTTTTTAGATGTTTTTTTGGTCACTTTAGCTATTTCTTTGCTAATTTCCAAAATGATGTGCTAATTTCTGCTTATTTAAATGTGATTCAGCAAATGTTCGTTCTTTCTGCTTTCTTCTACTAATTTAGGCTTGTTCGTTTATTCCAGCATGTTTTTTAAGCAAACTTCAGCTGTTTTTTCCAGCAAGTTCTTCTGCAATAAGTATTCACGTTGCATTTTAACAGGAAATGCAATTTCTCAAGGATTCAAGGTTCTTTATATTCGCACCACATGTGGTGGAACGAGATTATGTACACAGGGTCCCAGTTACATCCAACAATAAAATGCAAAAGAAAAACAGTAACAAGATCTACGATATGAACTAAAGATCAACTAAAAACACACTAAGCACCATTAGCATAAAAACAATACGCCAAACAGCAGCACGAACATGAGTCTGTGTGAGCAGATGAGCATGTATGAACATAGCAACATGAAACAGATCAGCAGCAACATGCAATTTTCCACAGTGATTATCCTGGTTATATATTCATGAGTCTAACAGCATCAGGGTAGAAGCTGTTCCTCAGTCTAGTGGTTCTACACTTAATGCTCCTTTTTTTGTATACTTTGTAGACTTTTTAAATTGTATTTCTCTAGTTAGTAACTAAATTGTCTCGAAGTGTCAGTGACGGAGTGAATGCTTGTTTGTCTCTGTGTTCCCGTAATGAACTGGACTAACTTCTAGCTATGATTAGCACTTTGAGATTTTTATTAATGAAAAGTGCGGTATAAATTGAATTTATTATTATTATTATTATTATTATTGATTGATTTTAGCTTTTAGCTATGGCTGAGCTAATTATAGCTACCACTTGGACTGTGCTCCACCATTTGAAGAGGTGCACCTTGTCTAAAACAAAACATATTGGGACATTTTTTTTTTTATATATAAAATTAGTTCATTTTAAAAATACAGATCTATAAACGACAAGAATACAACATATAAAAATGAAAGGTAGCTGAAAGAAGAAAAAAAATCTTTAAGTCTAAATAAAGGACTTATTTAAGAAACTACAGCTCCAAAATCACATTTTCGTCCACAAAGCAACTTTTCATGCGTTTCTGCAAGACGAGCTGTCTGCCTGGTTGTTGCAGACCTTTGAACATGTTAAAACAATAAACCTCTAACTTCCTAACAGCTAGAATGACTAACCAGCTAGTGACAAGTCAATTTGTTGGTTTGATTTTGTTAACCGAGTCTCAGTAATGAGAACGTTTGGGCGACTTCATACACTTCCATGACATTTCAAGGTCATGGGTTCTACGGCTCAGCAGGGTGGACGTGCGCCGCGTTTTGTGCACGTCGCAACAGAGGATGCAGCACAGCTGAACGTGTCTGGAAAGATGGCAGGTTGATGGAGGAGCAGGGTGCAGCAGGGTTGAACAGTCGGAGAGGAAAGCTGGCCATAATTAGAACGGCCTCTTTGCAGACATGGTGTCCTACTTTCTTCACACATATGGAGCAAAGACACACACACACAGAGACACACACACACTGAAAGCCTAATCTGACTCATACCTGCAGGTAAAAAAATATCAACTCCCTGCAGCTCAGAGGTGTCAGAACAATCAGCAGAAAGCCGTGCCTCTGGTTTCTACTCCTCTGGATGACGTAATGCCCCAGAAGAAAGGTATCAGATGCAGGCCCACGGCAGGGCGATGTGCACAAATCATTCCTGATGTGGTCACGGACTTGAACACAACCAGATAGGGCCTCGGTACAGTCGTACAACTGAAAACAAGTCATTTTCACGTAATATAAAGATTGAATCAGTCAGCTTGTAGATCAAGGAGGAGATTTATTTTATTTTATTACAAAGGGCTGATAAGGAGCTGGGACTGCTGGGATGAGCTGGACCAACAGGCTAAAATGTTACCAAAAATAATTTACCAGAGAAATTGCATTTCCTGTGCAAACACTGAATTTCAGAGGACTTTGTTGAAATGGCTAAAACATAGCTGAAAGCTCAGTGTAGCAAAAAGCTAACTGAAATCCAAAAATAGCAAACCACCAACTAAAAGTAGCAAAATGCTAAAACCTCAATGTAGCAAAAAAGCTAACTAAAAGGAGCAAACCGCTAAGTAAAGACAGCAAAATGCCACCTAAAAGTAATGGCTTGCCAAAGTTGAAAGTAATAAAAAGGTAGGACAAAGAGCTCAAATAGCCAAAGGCTAGCTAAATTTAGCAAATTGTTAGCGTTTAATCTAAATTAGAATAGGAATTAGCACCAGCAGAGTTAGCATTAAGAACAGGCTAGTGGAATTAGCATTATTTAAATTAGCTGCAGCAGTAGTTTTGTATGAGTGGTAGATTTACGTTAGCAAACTAGCATTACCAGTTGTAGTTGCAACATAAGCATTAGCAACGACATACTGAAGTAGATTTCAAAGAACAATGTTTTTGAAGCATTCAAATAGAGCTTGATGCATTAAAAATAAACATCTTTGTAAAGTTAATTTTTTTCATCCATCCATCTTTACCCGCTGGTGCCCTTATGGTCGCTGTGCGAGAGGCGGGTGAACCCTGGACAAGTCACAAGTCCATCACAGGGAGTTAAATGTTTTGAAAACATTTCCAAAGACCAAAATCACAACGCCCGTCTCCTAAAGGAGCTGAATGTTTTGATAAAGCTAGCGCTCACACTCACTCAACGCTGTTGAAAAGAGACATCCACTCCCCTTCAAAATAAAAGCACTGCAACAAGAATTTTTAAATTTTTAGATTATTAATTTTCAAGCAAAAATGATTTATGTTTAATTTCTTGTGGCCTCTCTTTTGGCTATTGACCTCCCAAGATCCGTATGGGAACCGCTAACACTCCGGATGAGGCAGAGTTTTTTTTTTACGAAGCTCTTTAAAGAGGGACTAAACTCAAAATCAACTTTTTTTAGCTGATAAACTCCCTTGAATGTGTCTAAAATGTTGTAGAGCACTATGTCTGTGTTAATCTTCATATATTTGTGCGTATTAGTTTAAATCGGCAATATTTGGTCTAAAAACGTGTTTACGGTAGTCCTATAGGTTGAACAGAGGAATTGCACCTTAATTTTCTTATTGGTCACTGACGTCACAAAAGTGGTTCAAGCAGAGCCAATCCCCTGCAGAGATGGAAGGTCCGCGCTGCAGTTCATACCTTATATGGAAGTGGTACATTGCACTCCGGAAAAGTACTGCAACAAGCATATTATCGTTTTTGGAATGGCACTAGTTATTTGTGTATTTTAACTTATTTATTTTAAGAATTCTTTTCACTTCATCGAAACTATTTGTTTTTATTTGTTTTCTTATTGTGCGATGGACGAGTGATGCCTGAATGCCAAGTTGGGGCAGTGGTGGAGGTACAGGTTTGGGATCTGACAGACCTAGGTTAATAATAATAATAATAATAATAATGTCTTTTCCTGTCATCTGCGTATGTTTCCCATACACAGACGAAATTCGTCTCTGCATTTAACCCAACCACCTACCAGGTGGTGCAGTGAGCAGCCCGAAAGCTGGAGAAATAGGTGTGCACTCATACACCCCAAGGTGGGTAGTGGCCGGGGCGCGAACCCGCGTCCTTCGGGTCCCAAGTCAAAAGCCCTGCCACTAGACCATTAAATCCCCGGTCATGTAAAACCATGTGGTATTATTTTCTCTTTTTTTTTAATGCCTTTTGTTTTGGATAGATCGGGTGAGAATAGATAAATACATCTACATAATTATTCTTTGTTAGTGCTTGTTTTAAGTTGTTTGCTAGAGTTTTAGTTTGTTTTAGATTGTTGCTGGAGGGGGCGTGAACGCAGCATAACACCCCAACTCCTCCCCTCCTTGTCTCTTGAAACTCCCATTTTGAGGCAGTTTTTGAATCTGGTATGGGGCGGAGCTATATTCTGACGGTGGTGTGAGCTCCCCTTTAAAAGTAGCGTTTGTGCTGCAGATTCATCTTTTACTGTACATCCCCACTGCCAGATGTTGTAAACTGAAACGCAGGACAGAAAACACGAGCTCTCTGCATGATGCGACACGAGTGAGCCTGATGGTTTGTACTCTGCACACGAACTGGTAAAACACTCGAAGAGCCTGAACTTTTCTCCAGGTGGTACCTGCCTTCGTCTGTGATGAAGAGGAAAACCGAAGAAACAAGATTTCAATGACACACCAATTTGCATAAATGAATTAAAGGCGTGCACTTACTGGTCGTGTTGGTGCTGATATTATCAGACCGGCGTAAACAAAGAGGACTAAGTGAGCTTAAAGCAGAGCGAGTCATTTAGGAGTTCAGTATTCACGCTCATGTGTGCCCTGCTAGGATTGTTTAAGCAATAAGCAGTAAGAGGCAGCAGGTAATTTCACAGGGTTCCCACGGGTGCTGTTCTACACGATACTTTACACCAGGAGGACAATTCAAACAATACACTGCAGCGAGATTACACCCGGGGTTCTAATTGGTTTTTACAAACAACAAAGTTGCTCCACTTGTGTCAAACAGGAAATTAAGCAGCCCATGATTAAGTAGCATCTCCGTTCTTCTGTTAGCGTCTTGTTAGGAAGTTGTTTTGTTCTGCCGTCCTCCGTTTTCTCTCCAAGAAATCCGAAGAGTGGAAATGAATGTCAGCAGGCATGAAAACACGCAACATCACATGTGAACAAGTTAAACTAGAGACGTCGCATTTCCTGCAAAATGCAGTGTGAATGCGTGTTGCAGAATGACTTGCTGAAACAGCTGAAATTAGCTAAAAGCATGCTGAAATATAGCTGAAATGGACGAACAAGCCTAAAATAGCAGAAGAAAGCAGAAAGAACGCATAACTGCTGAATTGGGTTTAAATAAACAGAAATTAGCACAAAAATAGCAAAATTAGCTAAAAAAAACTGAAATTAGCAACAACAACAAAAAAGCTCAAAGTAGCTGAAGAGGCAGAAAGAAGTTTAAACTACCAGAAGGAAATGGAAGGAGCTGAAATGAACTCCAAAAATATTGAATTATCTGAAAAGGCTAAATTTAGCATAACAATGGCTAAATAGTACCTGAAATAGCAGAAAAATCTGAAATTAGTAGAAAGAGGTTAATTGGGCTGAAGGTGGCAGGAATTACCACAAAAGCTTGAATTTATTAGAAAACAGCTGAAATTAGCTAAAAATGTAGCTGAAAACAGAAAAAGATTAAATTAGCAGAAAAAAGCAGAAGTTTGCTAAAGAAGCAGAACTGAGAATAAAAAAGTGGAAATTAGTGTACGGTATCTAAAAATGCAGAAATTAGAAGAAAAACAGCTGAAAAGGAGCTTAAAAAGCAGAAAGGAGCTTAAATTACAAAAAGGAAGTGGAGAGAACACATTATTGCTAATTTACGCTGAAAAAAGTTTAAATGAGTGCAAAGAATGTGAAATTTGTTGAAAATACTAACATTAGCATAAAAACTGCTAAAGAGTAGCTGAAATGATAGTAGTACCATTGTACTTTCTCTACCTTCTTATAGTAATTTAAGCTTCCTCTTGCCTTTTCAGCAAATTTTCAGCTATTTTGGCTGATGTCAGCTTTTTTTTATTTAGCCAATTTACTAATTGTTCTGCTCATTTCTGCTTATTTAAACCTAATTCAGCAAAGATGTGTTCTTTCTGCTTTCTTCTGCTAATTTGATTGTTCTAGCCTTTCAGCTAAATCTCAGCATGTTCTTTAGCTAATTTCAGCAAGTTTTTCGGCAACAAGACGTCACACTGCATTTTTTGCAGGAAACTCAATTTGTCTAGTTTCTTTGAGCTCCTCGTGTCAGGCCTCAGTCGTGTCGTGTGGCAGTGGGCGACATGCATTCCTCCGAGGAATGCTAGGCTTTGTTAGCCTGTCGTTGTTAGCCTGAATCTATATAAATTAAAAGTATTAGCAACTGAGTGTTTTTGACATTACTCCATCTGTGCCTTTGGAAAGTTTTGATCAAATAAACTTTACAAAAACAAGTCAAATGTACTGAACTGTGCTTGTTTTCTAACCCCCCGCCACTCGTTCAGCGGTTCTCTACGACCATT
Source organism: Garcialebias charrua (assembly GCA_038048925.1). NCBI lineage: Eukaryota > Metazoa > Chordata > Actinopteri > Cyprinodontiformes > Rivulidae > Garcialebias > Garcialebias charrua. The sequence goes on along the minus strand of JBBPBX010013129.1, from coordinate 25,208 downwards.
ACATTTTACATTTTAATAATAAACAGACGACGCCTTCCAAAGAGCTCTCAGAAATCAGCCAATTTAAACTCTGCAAGATGACATTTTGGAGTAGACGCAATTTAGACAAATGTGTGTGAAGTGGAACCTGGGTGCATTTTCAGCTCTGGGCTCTTGAGCGGCGTCCTCACTGTTGTTTGAAGAGTTGGTGAAAATAACAGCCTCTGTTTTTTACTCTTTATGATGTTGAATAGGCAGCCATCCTCTAAAGCCATCATCACATGCCTCCCCATAAAAGCGATGAGTTCAATGTCACAGGTACTTGTTGTGATTAGTGCATCGAAAACTAGGGCAGCTGCTACTGTGACAGTAAGGACACGGGTCTGACAGGAAATTATTATTTACAAAAGAAAATACGTCGGATGAGATAAAAAAAAAAGCTCAAATAAAATTATTAGTGGGCGCTAAGAGTCTCTAAAGCTGAACAAAGTTTAATCACAAGTAAATGCTCCTAAAAATCAAAGAATTGCTTTGTAACAAAACAAAAGCAGTTAGAAAGCCTTCAGCTTCATCATCTCTCCACTCTTGTTTGGTTTTGTTGGTCAATGTGAAGAGGAGCATGCAAGGAGCTTCAGAGGATAAAAGAACAATTAGTGGAGATTAAAAGAAAACACACGCACGCTAATCAATCTCCATTGTGGCAGCAGGGAAGTGGAAATCATTTAGTTCAAGTCGTTACGGGAAGGAGAGCGAGGTCAGAGAACCCACGTCCACCACCAGGAGAGGGAAGAAGATCCCTGCACCGTTAAATCACATTGTTTAGTCTTCACATTTTAACCCTCAGAAGTCCTCTGACGTTACAAGTACGGCACATTATACGTCCGTCAACAACCATATATAGCAATGGTAGGACGAGCAAAGAGCTTGAGCAACATTTGACCTTGATTTTTGACCTTGAAGTTGAAGCTGAGGTGATGAAATCTGTATGAGACGTTTCGTCTAATGTTTCTGTGCGTGTATAAAGTTACACTAAACTACAGTACCTGTAATTGCATTTCCTGAAAAATGTAGTGTGAACCCTTATTGCAAAAGAACTTGCTGAAAAACAGCTGAAATGAGCTAAAAAATGCTGAAATGTAGCTGAAATGGAAGAACAAGGTTAAATTAGCAGAAGAAAGCAGAAAGAACACATATTTGCTGAATTCAGTTTAAATAAGCAGAAATTGGTACAAAAATTAGGAAGTTGGCCAAAAAAAAGGCTGGGGAAAAAAAAGTGCTTAAAAGTAGCTGAAAAGGTAGAAAGACGCTTAAACAACGAGAAGGAAGCCAAAAGAACTTAAATGAGCTAAAAAAATGAAATAAGCTGATAAAGATAAAATTAGCATTAAAAGAGCTAAATAGTAGCTGAAAGAGCAAAAAAGCTGAAACTAGCAGGAGAAAAGCTGAAAGGGGCATAACAAGATGAAATTAGCATAAAGAGCAGAAAGGAGCAAAAATTACCACATTTTTTTTCTTTTTACAATTTATCTGAAAATAGCTGAAATCAGCTAAAAATGCTAAAAAGGCATCTTAAATTAGCAGAAAAAAGCTAAATCCATGCATGTTTGCCCAGTTAGACTGAAAGAAGCAGAAATTAGTGCAAAAAGTGGAAATTATCTGAAAAAAGCTCAAATTAGCACACACTCATGCCGGATACCCACCGGACCCGTGTCGGGCGGCTGAAGCGGCCGGTTTACATTGAAAGTCTATGTGGAGACGCGACGAAGCGCGGTGAACCGTGAAGCGGCGCGTTTTGAGTATTTGAAGCGGCGCGCCGGCACGCGGCAGTTCATTTCCACGCACGCGCGCGTCCTAAACAACCTACGCGTTGAGCAGCGTCGAGCCGCGAAAGTCTCAGAAGTTGATGTTTTTGCGGCTCGACGTTGCTCGACGCGTCCAGCAACCAATCGGGAGAGCCTCTGCTATGTGATGACGCAACGACAACGGGACTTTTTTTTGACTTTTAAACTTACCTCATCAGCCTCCATGAATTGGAACCAGACTCCGGTAAGAATGTTGGCATTTTAAACAGTTGCTGCTGTCCGCTCAGCGTACGATCACCCCAAACATAAAAAAACGTTTTAATCTCAACAAAGACTGTCTGAGCTGCAGTTCGGCTCGTAGAAAACCCACTCCAGTAGGAGCGGGGGTCACGTGTTGCTGATTTTATCTGCCAGCAGCATGAAAACACAACAACTGATGACCCTCTGCCTCCCCCTAGTGCGCGTCATCAGACGCGTCCCAGTGGGTGCCCGGCATCAGTGACAAGCGGCCAAAAGGGGGCGGCAGGAGCGTTCTGACAATTATGCCTGGTACCCACCTGATTTCTCAAAACGCTCCTGCCGCCCCCTTTTGGCCGCTTGTCACGTTCCCACAAAGCCACTGAAGACCGTCTGATGACGCGCACTGGGGGGAGGCAGAGGGGAGGGGGTCTAGCTCGTTTTCCGGGTCAGTTGTTGTGTTACTGCAGCTCCGACAGTCTTTGTTGAGATTAAAACGTTTTTTTATGTTTGGGGTGAACGGACACTGGAGCGGACAGCAGCAACTGTAAAAATGCCACGTTTCTTAACCGGAGTTTGGTTCCAATTCATGGAGGCTCGATCGGGTAAGTTTAAAAAGTCCAAAAAAAGTCCCGTTGTCGTTGTGTAATCACATAGCAGAGGCTCTCCCGACTGTTTGCTGGACGCGTCGAGCCACCAGAGATCGAATTTTATGACGTTGGCGGCTCGACGTAGCTCGACGCGTAGGTTGCTTTCGGACGCGCGCGTGCGTGGAAAGGAACTGCCGCGTGCCGCCGCGCCGCTTCAATCACTCAAAACGCGCCGCTTCACAGTTCGACGTGCCTCGACGCGTCTCCACATAGACTTTGAATGTAAACCGGCCGCTTCAGCCGCCCGACACGGGTCCGGTGGGTACCAGGCATTAGGTGGGGACCCGGCATCACACACACACACAAAGCTGAAAATAGCTAAAACAGCAGAAAGAAGCTGAAATTATAAGAAGGAAGTGGACAGTGTACATTTAGCTGAATTGGGCTGAAAAAAGTTTAAATGAGTACAAAAATGTGGAATCAGCCAAAAAAAAGCTAAAATTAGCATTAAAACAGCTACAGCTGAAATAGTAGGAAATATGAAACTTGCATAAATACGGAGAGCTGAAAGAAGCATAACAATCTGAAATTAGCAGAAAGAAGTTAGAAGAAGCACAAAAATGTTGTAGTTAGCAGAAAGAATCTGAAAGGAGCAAAAAACGGATGGAAAAAACAGCTGAAAGTTGCCAAATAAAGCTGAAAAAAGTTTGCACAAAGAAGCTGAACCAGAACAAAATGTGAAGGAGCGGTAAAAGGTTGTAAACAGAGCTAAAGATTTGAATGATGGAAAATGAGCCGAATTCATTTTCTATGAGAAAAACGTGGCAGAAAAGGCTAAATATTTCAAAAAGCTAAAGTTGCACCAATATCATGTTGTCCAGACAGAGCTAAACATTTTGATTTATGATTTGTTGAAATAGATGAAAACTACGAGACGAGAATTGCACCAAAAAAATGTACAGAAGAAAAATGGATCCCAACAGAGTGAACGCTTCATGAACGTTCAGACAATAAATGCAGCTGAACATGAGTGTTTTCAGCTTTAATTCATAGATTCTCCCTTTTAGCACAGACTGACTCGATGCAAGTGATTTACTTTTTATTTTAAACGGAGTGCTTTCACATTTTGTTCTGCTTCAGCTTCTTTCAGCTTCCTTGTGCAAATTTAAGCTTTTTTCAGCTGTTTTTTTTTTAGCTGTTTTGCACTTTTTTCAGATTCTTTTCTACTAACTATATTTTTGTGCTTCTTCTAACTCTTTTTTGCTAATTTCAGTTTGCTATGCTCCTTTCAGCTTATTTGTGCAAGTTTCAGCTTTTTTTCTGCTAATTCAGCTATTATTTAGCTGGGATGGGTGGGGATTGCTAATTTCAGCTTTTTTCAGATAATTTCTTCTTTTTTGTGCTCAGTTCTGCTTCTTTAAGCCTACCTGTAATTGGGCAAACATGTTCTTTTTGCTTTCTTCAGCTAATTTAATCTTGTTCTAGCCTTTCAGTTACCCGTTTTAGCATTATTTAGCTAATTTCCGCCGTTTTCAGATAAATTCAAGTATTTTGTGGTAATTTCCACTACTTTCAGCCTAATTAACTTCTTTATGCGAATTTCAGCTTGTTATGCTCCTTTCAGCTTTTTCTACTAGTTTCAGCTTTTTCTGAAATTTCAGCCATTATTTAGCTGTTTTGTACCAAAATTAGGTTTTTCAGCTAATTCCACATTGTTTGAGCTCATCTCAGCTCCTTCCACCTCCTGGTAAGCTTCTTTCTACCTTTTCAGCTACTTTTCAGCTATTTTCTTAGCTAATTTCTGCTTCTTTAAACCTAATTCAGCACATTAGGCGTTCTTTCTGCTTTCTTCTGCGAACTTAGGCTCTTTCTGCAGTTTCATCTACATGTCAGCCTGTTTTTAGCTAATTTCAGCTGTTTTTTTAAGCAAGTTCTTGAGCAACAAGCATTCACACTGCATTTTCACAGGAAATGCAATTTCTCTAGTTGGAAGAATCAATTTATGATTTTTATTCGTAAAAGAGCCGAAAGAAAAACCCGCTCAGCAAACGCCCGGCCTCACCCTTTCCTGTGGGAAACCTGAGAGATGAGCTCAGTCTGGGAAAGCAGCCAAGGCTTCTGTTGGAGATCAATATTGATCTGACAGTGAAAGAGTTTGCAGGGGTCAGGTTTAAGTTGATTTTTTTTTATTTTTTCATCGCCCCCTCAGGGGTCAGCGTTCCTCGGTCCCACCCAAGACATCCAGGGAGGCTGTAGCATCACTCACCTCGGGCTGCGTCTCCTCCATGCAGAACAAAAACTCCTCCAGTTTCTGCAACAAAAGGGAACAATTGTTGAGGTCACACGGTCGTCGACCCGCTTCATGAATTATTCAAACTCCAATTACGCCGGACGTGAACCGTGTGTGCGCGGCGGCATCGTATTGTGAAGAAGTCGTAATTACTCATCGCCAACGCCGGCGTGAAGAAACAGAAAAAACCCAGCTAAAATAAAACGTGCTGATCGGGGCTGCAGGTTTCTTTTGTTGGGATTCATTCCTCGCGGAGGAGGGAGGTAATTACCGCTGCTCCTGGAGGCCGACTTATTGTTTGTGGCTCAAGTTCATAAGATGACAGCGGAGAAACAAATAACAATCGGTGGTTTTAATTCATATTTTTAATTAAAAACGGGGCAGCGTTTAAACGGTCATCATGGCTTCTCTCTCAGGTAAACAAAGACGACACCAGTGACAGAAAAGAACCAAATAAAATCATTTCTACACAAAATTGACTTTCTGCTCCTTCTATCTGATAAATATGTTGTTTTAATGACAACGAAACAAAATGGCTGCTCGAGGAAGGTAAACTCTGCGACCAGGTCAAAGGTTAATAAACTTGCATCTTAACTGCATCCATTTTTATCAACCAAAACATTATGACTATTGAGGAAAGCTGCAGAAAGGAATTGGTTTGTTGAATAATTTGGATACTGTATTTAAAAATGCTAAATCATTATTGACATTTAAGAATTTGATCAAAACCAATTTATGACAAAAAATATATATGAATTAGTTTTTCACGGTTATTTTGTAATTCGATAATTATATGAGTTATTTTTTTATTCTGTAACTTGTTGATGTTTTTTTGTTTGAATTGACTGTTTGATAATGGGGGCAGATATAATAATAAGATTTACTCTTCTTTCTGTCACCCTTCATTTTATATCTTAATATTGTATAGTCACAGTATGTATAGTATGTTTTTCTTTTGTTGTATTTTAAAATGAATAAATTTAATAAAAATAATAAAAACAAACGTCTAAAAACCAGAGTAAAACAACTAAAACTGCAGTTTAGTTTTCTTTTACAGATCATTTGGGATTCTGAAAATGAAAACTGAATCTGAATATTAAAGTATTTGCTTCATTTAGGACAAAATTGTTGTGAAAAGTTAAATATGTATTTATTCGTGATATGTTACTGAAACGTATGATCAGTAGGGAAAAAGGAGGTTCTGGTCAGACTCCTCCCCCTCTTGACAAAAATAAATAATTTTATCACTTCCAGCCAAATGTACGGAAGAGCATTGCATTCACCAAAAAAAATTATCATAATTATGAGATCCTGAAGTCATAATTATGAGATAATATCTCATAATTATGACATCTTATCTCATAATTATGAGATACTATCTATACTATGACTATCTATACTATGACATCTTATCTCATAATTATGAGATAAGATCTCATAATTATGACATATTATCTCATAATTATGAGATACTATCTCATAATTATGAGATAAGATGTCATAATTATGAGATAGTATCTCATAATTATGAGAAGATCTCATAATCATGAGATAAGATGTCATAATTATGAGATAGTATCTCATAATTATAAGATAAGATGTCTCATGTCTCATAATTATGAGATCATGAGTAAAAAAAAAATGTATTTGGTGAATGCAATGCTCTTCCGTATTACAGAAGAGGATTAGGGCCACGGTGCAAAAAAAGTTTTTTCCCCCTCAATTCTGAGAAAAAAATGTCAGAATTAGATAGATGGATTCTGACTTTAATCTCAGAATTCTGACTTTCATTCTCAGAATTATGGAAAAAAGACATTGCACCGTGGCCCTAATCCTCTTCTGTACAAAATAAAGTAAGATTTCTTAGAAACAAAAGGTGCCAATGCAGCAGAAATATACGATACAATAGAGGAAACAAGAAGGAAAATGGAATTAAAGCACATGCAACGCTAAAATGAAGGTGGAATGAAACCTGAGAGCGAATGAAAGAGTGGAGACACCTGGGCAGAATGACAACAGGCAGCAGGTGAGAGTGGGCGGGGCAAGAGCTGAGGAGCAAAAACTGACTGATGGCACAGCTGAAGTGAACACAAAGGATCTAATGCAAACACAAGGAGCCACAGGACTAACTTTGGGGTGAATTTTGATACAATGAGTAGGCCTGTCGCGATAAATAAAAAATCAATAAATCAATTGATCGTATGATAAATGAAAATTATCGACCTCTTTTTTATTTATTGGCTTTATCGTTTCTTTGTCTCTCTTTCTACTGAAGACACTGGATGACAAAAGGCTCAACTCTGGTGTCCTTCACTGACGGCTCCCTTTCTCTTTAAAATCCATTTTAAACTGTCCAAAATCACATTTTTGGATCGTTAAAAGCGGCTAAGCTGAGAAGCTAAGCTACGAGCTAAGCTAACAGGTCGACCTCGGGGGAAAAAAACCTTCGTCTTGTCAGCGCTCCAAAATTCACGGTTGAAACCCGTGGCTTTGTGTAAAAAGTTGGTTTTCTCTGCAAAAATAAGCTGAAAACTTGTTCACCGTTTTTATTAAAAGCTTTGTGTGAAAAATGCTATGCTAAAGAGCTCAAACCACACAGAGCTTCCGCCATTTTGAGAACTGAAGAGAGACAACCCATGTCACATCAAGGGGCTTCCCTCCCATATTTCTACGAGCCACGCTGCTCGCTCCCTCACTATCCATCCTTCAGTTCAAACAGTCTTGGACTGCCATCCAGTGATCAAAAAAAGGTACTACACAAAATTAGCCCACATTTATTCTTAAATTTGACAATAATTACTAATGTCAAATTTCAAACAATATTATCGTTTATCGCAATAATTTCTGAGTTAATTAATCGCCTAGCTAAATTTGTTATCGCGACAGGCCTAACAATGAGTTCAAGAGTTTCTGTCTTTGTGAGGACATAAACCATAAAACAGAGAAAATGCCGACTGTCTCACCTTTTCGCTCTCGTTAGGAGGAGCTGGGCTTCAGGGGGAGAGAGACAAAGAGAGAGCAGACAATGGGTGCATGCAGTTTGTAAAACGAAGTCAAGACGACGGTAGAGGGAGTATTACTGGATGCTCAGACGTCTGAAGGGAAAAGTTAAACAGGATTATAGAAAGGAAGAGTTTAGACTAGAACAGAGAAGCGAGCCGACAGAACCGGAAGATTAATTTAATGTGACTGATCAATAAAAATGTAAATAAAAACAAATCATGGAAAACATCTGGATAAACTTCAATCCCCACACACAACAACAACAAATAGTCCCGTTTTATTTATTTAGTTTTCATCTCTGCTTCTGTTGGCTTTGTTCCCGTCTCGGATAAATCTATCAGACTTCGTGGGTGGAAGAGTATGAACGAGTCTGGCTCGGCCCGGAGGCGGCAGACCTCGGCTCACAGCGGGACAGACCAGAACAGAAGATGCGCACACACTAAACTCAGAACCATGCAGAAACAGATTCTGAAATTCCGTTCAATAAAACTGTCGAGGAAAGCAAAGCGTTTCCAAACGCTTGCATCCCTCATGCGAACACGTTCTTCCTTCAGAAATCCCTTCAGGCTAACGGCTCGGCTCTCTGCAGCCGACAAGATCTGAGGCTCTTCTGCCCGAGCTGAAAACGTCCTCTGCAGTCAGGCGGCTGACGGTACGCTGTGATCGAGGTCACGCTCCACGCCACGTTAAGATGTCCCCCGTCATTGAGGGAATTCAAGAGTGAATGTACAGTATGTCGTTTTCAAGAGTGTTTTTCTAGACTGGAACTGAACAGTGAATCCAAGTGAGCTTTAATATTTGTGGTGCAAGATATTCAACTGGGGAGGAGTTACACTGCGGAGAAGAACAGAGGGAAGTTCATTTTGTTTACTGTATTTTTCGGACTATAAGGCGCATTAAGCGAAACAAAACAGTCGGATAAGTCAAACTTTATTCAACTTATTCACAATAACCACATGAGGTCAGTAAGCACAATCAGAGTTACCATAGTTTTCTTTGTATAAGTCACAGTTTTTTGCCTAATTTACATGCCTTGCAACTTATAGACCAAAGCGACATATTTATGGATTTTGTCCGATATTTATAAACCATTTTTTGGTTGAGATTTGACCGTTTCCATTCATTCCAACTGAATTTTTTGAGCAGTACCACTTTCAGCCACTTGATGGCAGCAAAGTAGTAATAGAATATGGCATGCTGTTGTATCATTTAATAAGAAAATGTGGCTACAATGACAAATTCAAAAAAGTTCAAGACAAAAACAACTGGACTTTATTTATTATACTTTATATTTTATTGTTTGTTTTCTGCTCCAAGTGGCTGGGGAGGAGCTGCTCCAAGTGGCTGGGGAGAGGGAAGTCTGGGCCTCCCTACTTAGGCTGCTACCCCCGCGACCCGACCCCGGATAAGCGGACGAAAATGGATGGATGGATGGATGGATGGATGTTTGTTTTCTTGAACTTTTTGAATTTACCATGTCCTGGATAACTGAGAATCTTCACCGGCCTTTAAAGGTGCTATGTGTAACTTTCTGTAGAGTGCAGAACTTAGAAAAATTTTCAACAGGCAAAGCATTCTGATCCCTCCCCCTCAGAGCCATATATGGCTCTGAGGGGGAGGCTCTGCTGAAATTCAAATTCAAGCTCTGTTTTTATTGGCTGGTTACAAACTCTGTTTTTATTGGCTGGTTAAGGACGGGTCACTCTGTGTTTTTAGTGTTTTTATAAATGCTGATAGAGAAGCAAGGGGACTATAGTTTTTTTCAGAGATTACTTTGTCTAACATCAGTCTGTCAGTAGATAGTGACAGAGTGAAGAAATATGTTAAAAATATATTGTTAGAAAAGTTACAGACTGCATTACAAAGTTACATAGTGTAGCTTTAATGACTCAATCGGCCTGCCACAGCCTCCCCACCTTGGTTCTGCTTGCTGTTTGGACCGACCGTCAATCCAGCTGCACTGCCCCAGCAAAATGCAGCTAATTTAATCATTAATGTGCATTTATTAAGCAAATAGACTAACACATCTTTGCTATAATTTCGAGCAAACAAATAATTGTTTAGGTGAATTCCTTGTTAATTTTTAGAGAAACTAGCCGCGTTCCTCCTTCCTTTTCTCTTCCTCTGCGCGTTCATGGAGCAACGATGCAGCAAACTATTTTTTAAATGCAGGTGATTTGACCATTAAAGTACATTTATTAAGCAAACGATAGATTGATACACACTTTAATATAATTTCGAGCAAACAATTGTTTTCGAGTGTTAATCTTGTTAAATTCTCGTCAAAGTCCTCCCATGCATGCTCCCGCGGCCGCCATTTGGTGGCCCATCGGTTTTTGGCACAACAGATTTCCGGGTTGTCAGCGGTGACGCATAATAGATGAGACGTATACGGCGAAGCAACATAATTATGAATGTTTCCACTTTATTAGACAAAAATGGACTGATGCGACTTATATGGCAATGTGACGCATACAGTGGAAAATACGGTAATAAGGCGCACCTTATTATAAGGCTGTCGATTTTTGAGAAAATTAAAGCATTTTAAGTGTGCCTTATAGTCCGAAAAATACGGCACAGGTAGTCCCCGACTTACGAGCGCTCTTACATACGAGGTCCCGGACTTACGAGCTGGCGAAAGAGAAGTAAATTTGTAAAAAATACAGCACTTTTTTGTGTTTTTAGATGAAAGTGTGTTAGCTAACCGTTTGGAAACACGTTTCCGACCATGTTTATGAACTAATATGAACGTTTTTGATGAAAAACGAGTGTTCGTAGTAGCGCTAGCATAAATGTTCCAACTTACGAGCGAAAATCCGGACTTACGAGAACACGTGCTTCGTGTTCCAACTTACGAATTTTCGTGTTGCGAGCAACTCGCAGGAACGGAACTCGCTCGTAAGTCGGGGACTACCTGTACTTGGGTTGTCTGAAGTGGCGCAGTTACGTATTGTGGAGAGTGGAAGGAACAATTTTACCACCAGGTGCAGTGGTGGAGCCAGGGGGTGGCCCAAGGTGTCCTTGGCCACTATATTTTAACCTTCAGTCACCCCAAGGGCCACCCCAATAATTTGAGGAAACTATACTTGTATGGCAGCAGCCATCTTGGAGTTTGACGAGGCCACCCAGTTTTTGATAGGGGCCTTTCGTACGTAGATGCAGCCACAACCACAATGGTTATCCAAGTAACAAGACGGAAAGATGGAGGGTATTTCCAGGTGAACTTCTTCACTCCATGATGGGGAACAAAAACTGAAACAAAACGCACTGAAAACTTGTGCTACAGTTTGACCTCAGCTCCTCTTAAATATGTCTCTATCATCACCTTACAGGATAAACATATTCAGATAAACCATGCATTCATGTTTTTTTTTTGTTACCTTTGTGAACTCTGAGTTCTGGAGGTTGGCCTCAGGACACCAGCGTCCACCTAAAGCCGTCAGCATGGCGCAGTCTTCTTCTTCTTCCTCTTTGGGCGGCGGTTGGGTTGGAGGACTCACGCGTGTGGCTGGGAGGTCCTCCACGTCCGGCCCGCTGACACTGGGAGTCCGGAGCTGCAGGCCACGCAGGAACAGGTGACAAGCTTCCAGGTCAGCCTCCCAGATCCGCTCGAAGCCAGGACAGCTGTAACTGGACGAAGAGACGAACGTATGAAACCAAATGTGCAGACGTATTAAAGTTTTAGGTCTTTTTTTTAAAGGAATTTTCTGCAACAAGGTGAAAATCAAAATCCTTTAGTTTTTTTTCCTGAACAAGTAATTATAAAACAACCAGAAAGCTAAATACCTTAACACTAAAGCCAGCGGTGCTTAAAGGAAAGACAGAATTTTGATCAGAAATTGTTTAATGTTGATAAACAGCAGAGTTTGAGCTGTTTTGGTTCAATCTGCTCAAAGTGTGTGTTCCTGATGACTCTCAGCTACCACCACAGCACAGTTTAGCTCAATCATTGTGAAACTGAGTTTTAACCATTCTTGTGTTGGGTTAAGTCAGTTAGCTGTGGCGGCCATTTTGATTTGGGTTGATTCCAGAAGTTAGTAAGTACTGTATTTGACAGTAGTCCCTCGTTTATCGTAGGGGATCCGTATCCTGAAACCCCACGATATGTGAAAAAACGCAAAGTAGGAATAGTAGTACAAGTAGTAATAGTTTATTTTAGTGTATATATGCATATATATACTGTATATATATGTGTATGTATATGTATATCTATCTATCTATCATCTATCTATCTATCTATCTATCTATCTATATACTGTGTGTGTGTATATATATA
>JBBPBX010013128.1:40031-52902 GCA_038048925.1 Garcialebias charrua | reverse complement strand
CAGAGAGCCGCCTTGAAGTGGGTGGAGAGTTCTTGTGTGCGCGCTTGGTGTGTGTTAAGAGGTGGAAAGAGAAGGGATGCCGCTAAAAAATATTTGTTAGCTGATTATATATATTAGTGTTTTTGAGTTTAATGTTTGTTAATAACTGATTACAAATCAGCTTATTTTACATGTGCGTAGCAAGGATTTTCTGAGGGGCGATCCGTTAAAAGATAGAGTGGACCTACAAAGAGCAAGATGCCCAGTAGCTCACTGGTTAAGCGTTGGGTTGGCGCGCAGAGCCTTTTCTCGACGCGGGTTCGAATCTCACTCGGTTCGGTTAAAACTTATTTTACGTTTCTTTTATTGGATACAAAAATGATGACTGAGATTTTAAAAAAGGAGTTTGTGAAACTCCTTTTTTTTAATCCAATAAAAGACAAACGTAAAATAAGTTTTAACCGAACCGAGTGAGATTCGAACCCGCGTCGAGAAAAGGCTCGGCGCGCCAACCCAACGCTTAACCAGTGACCTACTGGGCATCTTGATTTAGGTTCACTCTATCTTTTAATGGATCGCCCCTCAGAAAATCCTTGCTACGCACATGTAAAATAAGCTGATTTGTAATCGGTTATAAACAAACATTAAACTCAGAAACACTAACATATATATTCAGTTAACAAATATTTTTTTAGTCGTTTCTGTAGTTAAATTTTAATTAAATTCAGCTCGCGCTGAGGTTGTTGTTAGAACGAGCTGATGACACAACACGCAGCAGTACCGCCCCTGCTGCAAACAACGAATCAAATGTGATCTGTACATGATGTCAAACTGGGCCCGGGAGCTCGGCTCGATCAGAACCTCCATCGGTGGGGTTCCATAACCAGGGCTCCCGCCAGCCCGAGAAGGCAAATGCGAACCACACGACCCGGGTTAGAAGCAGGGTGGGGCCGGGGAGGGCCGTGCAGTGCGAAAACGGCTAGAGTGAGACCTCTCTCTGGTCTTGAGTGAGACCTCTCTTTGGTCCTGAGTGAGACCTCTCTTTGGTCCTGAGTGAGACCTCTCTTTGGTCCTGAGTGAGACCTCTCTTTGGTCCTGAGTGAGACCTCTCTTTGGTCAGAGTAAAACATTTCTCTGATCAGCAGAAGTTTGTATATTCTGAAGATTCTTACGTGTATATTTTACTTCCATTCGTGAGCAGCAGCACTGTAAAAAATAAACTTTCAGCCACAATCATGTTCAGCTTGAATCTCCTATCAGATGAAGTGACAGGAAACGTGATCCTCCACTGTGATTGGCTGCTCTCTCAGTGACCTCTTAAATAATCGCTGATGTTTTTAGTTTTTTTCTGGAACATTTTCAATTCAGAACGTGTTTGAACATGAGTATGTCATGATGAGTATGTCATGATGAGTATGTCACTCCAAGGGCAGGGCCTCTGTGGGACGGTTTTTATGTTGCCTTTTTAATACTCGTGTTTCTTCATCTTTTTACACTCATCTCTAAAGGGCTTGTGCATAGTTCAGGGACTCACCTGAGTGTTCAGGTAGGGCGGGGGGTGGAACTTCTTTGGAGTTTCTGAATTTAAGTGTTTATCAGTGGCCATTTGATACTTATGATTATATTTTGTGACTGTTTTGAGCCAATCATGTTTTTCATGCATTCCTGTCAGATGACAGATTTTACTGAAGATTGAAGTAAAAAATGCAAATAAATGTTATGAAAGTGACAACCAATCAGATCGCTTTATTTGAGTTGTAATTGTTGCAGTGTCTTGTCTGTTGCTTTTCTGAATCTTAATAGAGTACAGTTTTTTTCTTTCTAACTGTTGCTATATAAGTTAATGAATAAAAAATATCAAAATGAAGAAATGAAAAGTAAAATCTGTTTGATGATGTTAACAATATGCTAATCACATTTCTAGCTTGACATTAATAATGAAATACAGCTTCAAGCAGGTTAGTTTAAAATACAGGTAGTCCTCGGGTTACGACGGCCTCAAGTTACGACGTTTCAGGGTTATGTCATGCATCTCATTAAAAAAATATATATATATTTTGAAAAGCCAGTTCCGGTTGTACTTCCTGCTTGACGGTAGAAGTAGCGGTAGCTTGATGCAGCGGAAACCGAGTTTCAGGGCACAAACGGCAAAGCAGTGGAGGTAGAGACCTTACTGGACGGATGTTGACAGCGGTTTTACAACGGAATGTGGCAGATTGAACGAGCTGACAGCGGTTTTACGTCGTAAACAAAAGGTGCACGGAGGTGGACGGTGTCACCAGACTGCAGAAACCGCGAGTTGGACTGGAGGTGCAACGAGCGAACAGACCTTGCTGTAAACGCTGTGGACCGCGTGAAGCAGCAAGAAGCTGCAGAGCTCGGAGGTGCAACGAGCTAATATGCTAACAGACGGAGGAAGAATTCACCAGCTCCCAGTAAGAAATTAACTTTTTTTCCTTCATTATGGTTCCAAATGTACTGTGTTTTTTTATAATTAATGTATGTAGGGTACTGTGTTAGGATAGGCTAAGTGCTTGGTAACTGTACAGTACTGTAGTGGAACACCTGATCTCTGAATTTTTGGTTAAAACATCTGAATTCACTTTTTCACTGAAGCTCTCAAGTGAATCTCCTTTTCTCAGGAAACCTACAATGAAGGACAAAATCACTGTTTTAATCCAGCTTAATTGAATCAAGAAACATATTATTTCAGAAGAGACTTCCTTTTAATTTGTGTTAATGTAGATTTGATCAACAGGAATAACTTGTCATTTTATTATGATCTGTTATTTGTATGAGTTGTCACTCTTATGCTGGTTTATTCTTCAGTACGATGGTGCTTTAAATCTATGGCACAGTTCAGGGTAAACTCTTAAGTGAAACTTCTCTGTTTTGTCTATGAGTGTTGGAACTCATCCCGAGGACAGGCGATGATTTCCAAAAAGGGGGACTGTAGTGGAACAGGCCCTCATGCTTGACCTTCAATTACACCTTTTCACATCCTGAAACTTTGAGTGTTACACTTTTCTTGAAGCTCTCAAGGAGACAAGTGGACACTATTTTATTACATTTATTTTGAATTAAGAGACACAAATCAGAAGAGACTTTCTTTAATTTGTGTTAATTCAGAATTAATAAACACAATAACTTCAATATACTGTATTGATCGTGGTTTATGCTGTTAGAATATTAGTCACTTCTTCATATGATGAATCAAAGCATCACCTGTTCTGCATATGAACAGTATATTCTTAATATGTGTATGTGTATGATCTCCTGTATTCACTGGTTAACTGGACATCATTAACCTCACGCAGACTCTTCCACTGGTACATTTTCATCTTTAAATCACTTCTTGGTCTGCTGCCCTCATACATCTCCTCCTACATGTCTTTGCGTGATTGCAGCTACAGTGTGCGCTCTCAGGACATGATTACCTGCAGTGTTCCGTCAGTGAGGACTGAACTTGGAAAAAGGGCCTTCTCCTATTCCGCTCCAGCTTCCTGGAATATCTTACAAAAAGATCTGAAGCTCTCAAACTTGACTTCTCTAAATGGTTTTCAGAATCTGTTGGAATCCTGGCAAAAACCAATGCAGATTTGTTCCTGTCTTTGATTCTATACGTTTACCTTATAATGTTTTGCTAGTTTTTTGATACTTTGTTAAAAAAAAAAAAAAAAAAAAATTTTTTTTTTTTCCCCTCTCTTTTGTTTTCTATTGTTTATTGTTTGTTTGTTTGTTTATTGTTTAAGGAAATTCTACCATTGCTGTTCATTGTTCTTTAGTTTTAGCAGGTCGCTTTCGTAAATGAGCCCATGAGGTTCAAAAGATTTACCTGACTAAATAATGGTTGAATGAATGAATGAATCTTATTACTAAGCTGGTATATTTTTTCTATGCCAAAGTGCGAGAACATGTCAGAATGATCTTCCAGACTTTGTTTTAAATTGTTAGAGACACTAGGATCACGTCGTAGACTAAACTTGTCATTCTGTCTCCTTTCTCTGAAAACCAATCCATCTACTCTCCAAAACAGATTCTGTTTGTTCACACCTGCAAGTCTTCTGACGCACTATCTTCTATCCGAGTGACCATTGCACTCTAACTCTCTAGCTCGGTTCGTCTGAACCATTCGGGGAAGAACAAGTCACTGATCTCAGATCCTTCCTAAAAGTTCTAAGCTTTGCTGGAACTTTTGAGTTCCTGTGAGGAAGTGGAGATGTGAACTTTCTTTGGAAACCGTGGACGTCCGACCATGAGTCAAGGGTCCGCGTCTTCAGCAAGGTTCAAACAGCATTGTCACCTGTGAACCATTTGAGTATCACAGCTCCAAGCTGTGAAGTCTTTCTGGAAGTTGTTATCTTGAAAACCAAACCGGAGCTGAGGGCATTACTCTGGGAGGCAGAAGCAGACCTCACAAGACCGTGGCAAGATGGACGTGTGTTGCCTGTAAAACGCTGCAGGACGTGCGCGTATGGCTTGACTAATTTACTGGAGTCGAGACAAGAAAATCTTCACAAAGGTAAAAGTTGTTCATCACGGTACGGACGTCCAGCCGAACCAGACCAGAGGATATGCTGTCTCTGGTTAAAATATCTCAAGATAAGACTTCAACCATTTCCCTTCAACCTTCATTTTCTTCCTCCTAAACTTTCTCCTTATTTTTATTTCTAAAAGTAAAACTGTAAGTTTGTGCCGCAGAAATAAGTTGATATAAGACCCATTAACTTGTGTTCTGTTGTCTCTAAGTTTTAATCTGTGAAAGTTAGTTATAGGAACCCTGATCGATCAATCCATGTAAATATGTTGTGATTGTAATTTAATGATTTGTTAATTAAATGATTCATCTCCTGGTGAATCAACATAAGTTAACGTTTCATGTCTTTACATTTCATCACTGAGTCACAGATTTATTGAATATTAATCTGAAAAAGATGAGAACCCGTGAATAAGATGATAAATTATGTCAGTCAAACTCTGCTCAATTTACATCTAAAATATAGATGTCAGCAAACTGATTTTTATCTATTTTATTACAGTACCGTACATGTATATGGGGCGGCCAGTGTGTACTGGTATGTTTTACGTCGAAATCCAAGTTACGAACTGGCGTAGGAACGGAACTCCGTCGTAACTCGGGGACTACCTGTATATATTTTTAATAATAATTTTCTAAACCTTACTTATGCACCATGCCAGTTTCTGTTTTGTTTTTTGCTTTTACTGACCAGGCTGTATTACAGAGCTGCTGCAGTGGCATCTGCCACTGATGCCCTGAATTCAGTTAGTCCAGTTTAAAGTGTCATTCTGAGCCGTGCAGCGTCCGTTCCTTCAGCTTGTATTCATGCAGAACTGTTTGTCATATTAAATGTTTACTTGCATAATGTTTTTTTTCTCTTTACATCTAAAGTAAAACAATTTTCACATGAGATGAGAGGTGAACTTGGGGAGTGGTGGTGCAGAGGTTAGAGAAGGCGAACCTGTGATCAGAAGGTCGTCAGTTCGACCCCCCGGATCAACATCAAAATGTGGGTGTGAATGCAGCATACACCTGCCCTCACCCGTGTTGGCCCCCATTCTGAGTCCTTGAGCAAGGCACTTAACCCTTCTCCCCCGGGCGCCATAGATAGCAGCTCTCTGCTCCACAGAGGGCTGTGGTAGCTCGGTGGTCTGTGGTTGTGTCAGGAAGGACGTCCAGCCAGTGGTGTAGTCTACGTGATACTCGGGTATATGGAGTATACCCACTAGAAAAACTTAAGAATTTCAGTATACCCACTTAAAAGTGCCCAATGGTACATGACATACCATTAGGTACATGTCATTGATACGTTAAACGACAGTTAAACACTTCTGTAACAATCTATTGGTGTGCAGTGCTTTTCTTTGATACTGTTTTATAAATTATATAACATGTTTTTAATACAAAGCCAGCTGTTGTACAAAGTTTGTTGTTCATTTATTCAAATATAAGCATCAGAGAAATTTGGAACTGTTAAATATGCTTAAAATCAAAATAAATTGACGGTTACACTTTACTAACCAGTGTACTTTGGTTTCTAAGCACGGTATGCCCACTAAAAAATGTAGACTACACCACTGCGTCCAGCATAAAAACAATCACCAAGTCTTTGTAGGTTATTTCACTGTGGCGACCCCTGAAGAAGGGAGCAGCTGAAAAAAAAAAGACTCTGCAACATCCAGCCAGGAAAGATGTCTTCTGGGGTAAGTTGGCATATGTTCCAGTGAATTTTTACTGAGGTCCATCGAATGAGCTAATAAATAAATAAATCACAAGTACAGGTCCTTCTCAAAAAATTAGCATATTGTGATAAAGGTCATTATTTTCCATAATGTAATGATAAAAATGAAACTTTCATATATTTTAGATTCATTGCACACCAACTGATATATTTCAGGTCTTTTATTGTTTTAATACTGATGATTTTGGCATACAGCTCATGAAAAACCCCCAAAAAAATTTGAGACATGATCATGTCTCAAAAAATTAGCACATCATGAAAAGGTTCTCTAAACGAGCTATTAACCTAATCATCTGAATCAACGAATTAACTCTAAACACCTGCAAAAGATTCCTGAGGCTTTTAAAAACTCCCAGCCTGGTTCATTACTCAAAACCGCAATCATGGGTAAGACTGCCGACCTGACTGCTGTCCAGAAGGCCATCATTGACACCCTCAAGCAAGAGGGTAAGACACAGAAAGAAATTTCTGAACGAATAGGCTGTTCCCAGAGTGCTGTATCAAGGCACCTCAGTGGGAAGTCTGTGGGAAGGGAAAAGTGTGGCAGAACTGCACAACGAGGTGACCGGACCCTGAGGAAGATTGTGGAGAAGGGCCGATTCCAGAGCCACCGTGCACAGGTGTGTGCAGGAAATGGGCTACAGGTGCCGCATTCCCCAGGTCAAGCCACTTTTGAACCAGAAACAGCGGCAGAAGCGCCTGACCTGGGCTACAGAGAAGCAGCACTGGACTGTTGCTCAGTGGTCCAAAGTACTTTTTTCGGATGAAAGCAAAGTTTGCATGTCATTCGGAAATCAAGGTGCCAGAGTCTGGAGGAAGACTGGGGAGAAGGAAATGCCAAAATGCCAGAAGTCCAGTGTCAAGTACCCACAGTCAGTGATGGTCTGGGGTGCCATGTCAGCTGCTGGTGTTGGTCCACTGTGTTTTATCAAGGGCAGGGTCAATGCAGCTATCAGGAGATTTTGGAGCACTTCATGCTTCCATCTGCTGAAAAGCTTTATGGAGATGAAGATTTCATTTTTCAGCACGACCTGGCACCTGCTCACAGTGCCAAAACCACTGGTAAATGGTTTACTGACCATGGTATTACTGTGCTCAATTGGCCTGCCAACTCTCCTGACCTGAACCCCATAGAGAATCTGTGGGATATTGTGAAGAGAAAGTTGAGAGACGCAAGACCCAACACTCTGGATGAGCTTAAGGCCGCTATCGAAGCATCCTGGGCCTCCATAACACCTCAGCAGTGCCACAGGCTGATTGCCTCCATGCCACGCCGCATTGAAGCAGTCATTTCTGCAAAAGGATTCCCAACCAAGTATTGAGTGCATAACTGAACATAATTATTTGAAGGTTGACTTTTTTTGTATTAAAAACACTTTTCTTTTATTGGTTGGATGAAATATGCTAATTTTTTGAGACAGGAATTTTGGATTTTCATGAGCTGTATGCCAAAATCATCTGTATTAAAACAAAAGACCTGAAATATTTCAGTTGGTGTGCAATGAATCTAAAATATATGAAAGTTTCATTTTTATCATTACATTATGGAAAATAATGACCTTTATCACAAATATGCTAATTTTTTTAGAAGGACCTGTATGCAGACAGAGGTCCATCCATTTACCTGCTTCTTCCTTTTCAGGTCGCGGAGGTCACTGGTGCCCATGTCCAGCTATCACTGAGCGAGAGGCAGGGTACACCCTGGACAGGTCTCCAGTCCATCAGGGACACACAGAGACAAACAATCATTCACTCTCTCTCACACCTAGAGACAATTTAGAGTCACCAATCAGTCAAACATACATGTTTTTGATCTGTGTGAGGAAACTGGAGTACCTGGAGAAAACTCATGCATGCACAGAGAACATGCAAACTCCACACAGAAAGATCCCCAGATTGGGATTTGAACCAGGGTAACCTGCTCACTGAGAGGCAGCATTTCTAATAACTGAGCCACTGTGCTGCCCACATAAAAAAAAAAAAAGAATGTGACGTGAGGTTGAATGAGCTTTGATACTTTTGCATTTTCAATTCTTAACTCAAGTCTTGAAAAATCAAAAGTAGCGTCATGTTCCATCTGTTTTCTTGTAGATAAACAGTCATTTGATGAGGTAAGTATAAACTTTCATGCTGTTTACGAGCTGCAAACCACGTGGTTTGCAGCTCGTCTGGTTTGTGGACCAACCATCGCCCCTAAGTGACAAACAGGACCCAAATCTAGGAAATTGTTCAACTTCTCCAAGTTACTGAATGAAAACATGATGCTGGTTGAGTCTGAGATTGTAGAGTAGCAGTGTTGAGTAGAAAATACGTCAGTTAAATGAACTAAGACTTCTCAGTAATGGCTCGATGCATGTTGTCACGTGGGCACATTTTCTTCAGTCTTTTGTTTGTTATTTTTATTTTTGGCACCTTTTTGACAGTTCACTGGTGAAGGGGGCGGGGCTCAGCCACACAAGTGTTTTTAGCTCCTCACCTGTGGGTGATTGAGTGATGGACAGAGGGGTAGCGTCAGCGTGTGTTGGGAGCGCAGGGGCGGATCTACTGGGGTGGCATGGGGTGGCAGTTGCCACCCCAACAGAGAGCCTTGCCTCCCTGTTTGCCACCCCAGCTGGACATTACGAACGTGAAACTCTTTTTTCCGATAACATTGAATGCAGCACAATGTACCGGTAGTGATGTGTTCCACACTCCTTACCAGTTGGTGGCGGTAATGCACACCTATAGATTTTTGCCAACCTCCATAAAACTCATCAAGAAGAAGAAGCATTGTTTACAACGGAGTTCTGACTGAGTGGCGGCGGGAAGTGAGAAATGAAATGAAAAGAAGACTGAACACAGCAGCATGAGAGGAAACAGGTAAAAAAGTATTAAATATGTCTCTTTTTTAAAAGTAGTTGCAGTAGTAGGCAGTGCAAGGGGAGAGCGGTTATCTCCTGTAAAGACGCCAAGTTGAGGACCGTCTGGCTTTACTGCTATTTTCAACGAGGCGGCTAGCTTTACCACAGTATTCAGAACCAGTCATGGCTGCAGTATTGCTCAGAGTAGGTCTGGCAAAAATAGGCAAAAATTTTACGTCAATATGCCAACTTTTTGTTCTAACTCCAAATTGTTTTTGAAAAATTCAAGCGGTGTTGCACTCTAAATCAGCCCTGTTTTTTTGTTGTTGTTATTGAAGAGAGGCCAGATGACACACACAGCCAGGGTCCAGCACCAAGCCAAGATGAAGGTCCCCCTCCAAAAAGAAAGTCAGCACTGGTTCATCTTTTAGGAAAGACATTTCACCAGGTCAGTGTGCCCACTAAATCCATCAGAACCACAGCTGAAGAAGAGCTGAAGAAGTACCTGGAAGTCCCTCCACTGACTCTCTCAGCAGACCCTCTCCAGTGGTGGAGATTTCATGAGGAACAGTTTCATCTACTGTCTAAAATAACTAAACACTACCTGTGCATCCCTGGCACAGTGTTCTCTACAGCAGGAGACATTGTGACTGCATAGCGCAGCACTCTTACTCCTGACAATGTTGATCAGCTCATTTTTCTGCAAAAGAATCTAGTCATTACTGATTAAAAAGAGTTCTACATCATACCATTTAGATGGTTTACAAATTACAGCTCTGAAGTGTTTTTATACAGAAATGCACAAGATTTGAGATTTTGTTTCAAAGTACCAAATGCAACATGGTTGAGACTGAAGTCTGTACATTTCACATTTAGTTTGTTTTGAAAATGTAGCAAATGTTAGCAATATGGTTAAAAAAAAACAACAACTGTGAAATCTGTATTTTATTTTGAGTCAAATGTTTGACCTGTTTGACTCAGTTTACTTTTGTATTCTGTGATAAACCTGAGACCTGTCCAGAGTGTCCCCCGCCTCTTGAACAGTTACTGCTGGATATGGGCACCTGCGATCCAATAAGAAAAAAGCGGGTAAAGATAAAGATAATCAATGATGGATGGATGGATTTTATTTAAAAGATTTACCAAATATATTTAATAAATCTTTTAAACAAAATCCTTCCATACATATTTGAAATATGGATGAATGCAATATGATTAAGACTGTGAAGTTTTTTTTTTGTTAAATGTTTATGCAATATAGTTTACTTTTGTATTTTGAATTATTTGTGATGGACTTGAGACTTGTCTGGGGTGTCCCATGCCTCTCGCACAGTGCTGGATCAGTGACCTCCAGGACCCGATAAGGATAACGCGGGTAAAGATGATGGATAGATGGATTTTGTTTAAAAGATTTACCAAACAAATCTTTTAAACAAAATCCATCCATACACATTTGAAACATGGATGAATGCAATATGATTGACTATGAAGTATTATTATTTTTGGTTAAATGTTTATGCAATATAGTTTACTTTTGTATTTTGAATTGTTTGTGATGGAATGGAGACATGTCCAGGGTGTCCCCTGCCTCTCGCACAGTGACTGCTGGATATAGGCACCAGTGACCTCCGGGACCTGATTAAAGCTGCTGCATTCTATTCATATCTGCTCACAATTCAGGCTGCTGTATTTATTTATACAGGTAGTCCCCAACTTACGAGCGAGTTCCGTACCTACGGGCCGTTCGTAAGTCAAAAATTCGTAAGTAGGATCACAATTTTTTTATTATTATTTTTTTATTTATAAATGAATACATGTACAGTGCTGTACAGTCACCAAGCACTTAGACTATCCAAACACAGTTTTTAAAGATGAAGGAGTGAGTTGAATTGTCTCCCTTTCACATAAAGGGAGCTAGCTCCCTTTATGGGAATGGAGCCTGCAGGGAGGAGGGAGACAATTCAACTCACTCCTTCATCTTTAAAACTGTGTTAGGATAGGCTAAGTGCTTAGTGACTGTACAGTACTGTACATTTATCTATTTCTTAAATATATATATATTTATTTTTTATTTATTTATTTATAAATAGATAAATGTACAGTACTGTACAGTCACCAAGCACTGAGCCTATCCTAACACAGTAGGAGTCAGTTGAATTGTCTCCCTCCTCCCCAGCAGGCTCCATTCATTCATTCATTCTAAGTACTTGGTGACTGTACAGTACTGTACATGTACTGTATTCATTTATAAAAAAATATATATACAGGTAACCCCCGACCTACGACCCCATCGACCTGCGAACCACGGGACCTACGAACATATCATATTTAATAAAAATATGAATTTAAAAAAAAAAAAAATTTTTTTTTTTTTGTGTTTAAATGTTCTTAATTTCATGTGTACATCACTTTGTTGCAGCTCTGGTTGTTTTAAAGGCTTTATAAATAATAATTATGATAAAAAAGATCATTTCTGATCATTTTTGAGCAATTTTTGAGCAATCTTGGGCAACAGGAAGTAGGTCTTCAGTTTACACGGTCACAAATTAATGTAGAACACCGGACGCTATTTTAGGTTCAGTCACTGGGGTCTCCGGTCACAAATTAATGTAGAACACCGGACGCCATCTTAGGTTAGCTGCCGAGAGCCGGACGAAGACTGGTGACCAGGATGGCTTCATATGGATTAATTACTAGCTGGAAACGTCTCTGTGAACTTTGTGGATGTCTCAAGCAGCAGCGGATTGATCGCGCCGCCGCTCCAACACTAGCTCATGGCTTGGCTAGCAGAAGCTAGCCAGCTAGCTAACACAGGTCTGGAGCAGCTGCGGTGGCTTGCCGGCCCCCGCGCTGCTTGGCCCGAAAACAATCAACGCATGGCAACCTATGTCGGCTTTGACCATCTCAAAGTAAGAAAATATATTTTTATTTATTCTGTAAATGTGAATAGCAATGTTTAACATTACAGTACACTACTTTACATGCTTAAATGTGTGCGCGCGCTCCGTTAGCATGATAAATAAAGGTTGAATGAATGAATGAATGAATAATTTTTTTTTTTTAATATAATTTTCACCCCCTACCTACGAACGGATCGAGCTGCGAACGGTTCTTAGGTCCCAAACTCGTTCGTAGGTCGGGGGTTCCCTGTATATTTTTAATGATTTTTATGAGATGCATATTTGTAAGTCCGGAACCTCGTAAGTCGATGTGCTCGTAAGTCGGGGACTACCTGTACTGTGTTATTTGACATTATTAATGTTTGCTACAAGCATACATTATTGTTTTAAATAAATGTTTTATTTGTTTACATTATAGTTTAATCTTTTCATGATTTCAATAGAAAATTGTTTCAGAATCAAAAATCGTTTCAGAATCGAAAATTGATTCTGAATCGAAAATCGATCCAAGGATGAAAATCGTTTTTGAATCGAAAATCGATTTTTAATCGCATTGGTGCATCAAAAATTAGAATCGATGTATATATATATGGCAGCACGGTGGCACAACTGGTAGAGCTGCTGCCTCTCAGCGAGCTGGTCGCCGGTTCAAATCCCGGGCGGGGGCCTTTCTGGGTGGAGTTTGCATGTTCTCTCCGTGCATGCGTGGGTTTTCTCCGGGTGCTCCGGTTTCCTCCCACAGACCAAAAACATGCATGTTAGGCTGATTGGTAACTCTAAATTGACCCTGGGTGTGAGTGAAACAGGTCCCTCTTGTAAATGAGTCCCCGTGGCTCAACGAGGCTAGCCTGTATAAATAAAGGTTGAATGAATGAATGAATGAAATTATATA
>JBBPBX010013128.1:7301-39987 GCA_038048925.1 Garcialebias charrua | reverse complement strand
TATATGTATATATATATATACACACGCGTATGTGTATATGTATATATATATACACACGCGTATGTGTATATGTATGTATGTATATATATATACACACACGCGTATGTGTATATGTATATATACACACAGGTAGGTGTGTGTGTGCGGAGGAGGAGGGTGTTGCCACCCACTGAGACATCCTTGCCACCCTCTTGCCACCCCATAGATATTTTTCTAGATCCGCCCCTGGGAGCGGCTGCTGGGCTTTTGAGCTGTTGGGAGCTGCTGTTGCAGAGTGAAGACGTGTAAAGAAGAAGAAATAATTTAAAGACCGTGTAAAGTGAATTTCAACATTTCCTTCAATAAACATTATAAATGTCATAATTGTAATCTTGTAAATGAGTAAAAAGTCTCAAAATTGTAGCTCAATTAATTTTGGAGTTATAGATCAAACTGTGTATAAAGATATTTCTGTTTCAGGATTTTTTAGGCGTGGTTTAAATGTTACTGTGTTTCGTCACACGGTAACAAGCCCCACCCCCTGCAGCTCCAGCCGTATAAATGCGTTCTTCGGTGGAGCCGTTCACTCGCTACCGACCGTCTCCCTCCTCTCACTCCTTTTACGCATGGAGGACTGCAGCCGCTCCATTGTGACGCAGGAGGGAGTCAAACAAACCCAGGCGTACTGCTGGAGCGACCTGCACCTCCGCGCACATCCGCGCCCCCCCGCGTGTGTGTGTGTGAGAGCGATCCGCGTGGAGCTGAAATCCTGCCACGCGCGCCGTGAAACGCCATGACTCCGCTGACACAGATGAGATAACTTATCAACGTGATTACTCTTTTCAATCACCAACACAGACCCCGCATGCGACGTGACCGGGTCGGACCGGGTGCAGCGAGTCCGCTGCTCATCTTCTAAAATAGCGCTTATTATTAAACACATAACAGCGGAGTTATGTGTCCTCAACTTTAAAAACAAAACCAGAGTTGTTAGTGCACTAAAAACAGCGTAACTCTTGGAAAAATGAGCTAGTTTTACAGCCAGCCAGAATTCAGATAAAAACAGAGCAGGTTTACTGCTGCCCTCCTGCTAAGCCAGCCACTAGGGAGCACAAGCCAGTGTATCTCTTGTGCCGGTCCCAAGCCCGGGTAAATGGTGAGGGTTGTGTCAGGAATGGCATCCGACGTAAAACACTTGCCAAAACCATAATGCGAGTTCATCAAAGTGAAACCATACCGGATCGGTCGAGGCCCGGGTTAACAACGTCCGCCACCGGTGCTGTTGACAAACAGGGTGCCGGCGGAAATTGTACTACTGTTAGTCGAAGACCCCGAGGAGGGAAACGTGTCAGGAGACAGAGGGAGAGGAGGAAAGTGAAGAATGTAGGACTGAGGGTTGCAACTCTAAATGTGGGGACAATGACAGGCAAAGGTAGAGAGCTGGCTGACATGATGCAGAGAAGAAAGGTAGATGTTTTATGTGTCCAAGAGACCAAGTGGAAGGGCAGCAAGGCTCGCAGTATTGGAGCAGGGTTCAAACTGTTTTACCATGGTGTGGATAGAAAGAGAAATGGAGTAGGGGTGGTCCTGAAGGAGGAGTTGGCAAAGAATGTAGTAGAGGTGAAGAGAGTGTCAGATAGGGTGATGTGTCTAAAGGTAGAAGTAGAAGGTCTGATGCTAAACATAGTAAGTGGTTATGCTCCACAGGTTGGATGTGATGGGGAGGAGAAAGATACATTTTGGAAAGATTTGGATGAAGTGATAGAGAGTATTCCCAGGGAGGAAAGAGTGGTGATTGGAGCAGACCTGAATGGACATGTTGGTGAAGGAAACAGAGGGGATGAGGAAGTGATGGGTAGGTTTGGTGTCAAGGAAAGAAACCAGGAAGGACAGATGGTGGTGGATTTTGCCAAGAGAATGGAAATGGCTATAGTCAATACCTATTTCCAAAAGAGGGAGGAACATAGAGTGACATATAAGAGTGGAGGAAGGAGTACACAGGTCGACTACATTCTGTGTAGAAGAGGAAACCTGAGGGAGATTGGAGACTGTAAGGTTGTAGCAGGGGAGAGCGTGGCCAGACAGCATCGGATGGTTGTGTGTAGAATGACTGTTGTTGCGAAGAAGAGAAAACGAGTAAAACCAGAGAAGAAGACCAAATGGTGGAAGCTAAAGAAGGAAGAATGTTGTGAGAAATTCAGAGACGAGCTGTTAAAGGCTCTGGGTGGTAAGAAAGAGCTTCCAAGTGACTGGGCTACTACAGCAACAGTAATTAGAGAGACAGGTAGGAAGGTACTTGGTGTGTCATCTGGACAGAGAATAGATGATAAGGAAACCTGGTGGTGGAATAGTGAAGTGCAGGACGCCATCCAAAGAAAGAGATTAGCCAAGAAGAAATATGACAGTGAGAGGACTGAAGAGAGGAGACAGGAATATAAGGAGATGGGACATAGAGCAAAGAGGGAAGTAGCTAAGGCAAAGCAGAGGGCGTACAATGAGTTATATGGGAGACTGGACACTAAAGAGGGCGAGAAGGACTTGTACCGATTGGCAAGACAGAGGGATCAGGCTGGAAAGGATGTGCAGCAGGTTAGGCTTATTAAAGATGGGAATGGGAATGTTCTAACAAGTGAGGAGAGTGTGATGGGAAGATGGAAGGATTACTTTGAGGAGCTAATGAATGAAGAGAATGAAAGAGAAAGAAGAGTGGAGGTAATAGAAACTGTGGACCAGGAAGTGGGAAAGATTAGTGAGGGTGAAGTCCGGAAAGCTCTGAAAAGAATGAAGAAGGGGAAGGCAGTAGGACCTGATGACATACCAGTGGAGGTTTGGAAATGTCTTGGAGAGATGGCAGTGAGGTTTTTGACTCAAATATTTAATGGAATATTTGAGGGTGAGAAAATGCCTGAAGAATGGAGAAGAAGTGTGCTGGTTCCCATTTTTAAGAACAAGGGTGATGTACAGAGTTGTAGCAACTACAGGGGAATTAAGTTGATGAGCCACACAATGAAGATCTGGGAGAGAGTTGTGGAAGCAAGACTTAGACAAGATGTGACTATCTGTGAGCAGCAGTATGGTTTCATGCCAAGAAAGAGCACCACAGATGCCATCTTTGCTTTGAGGATGTTGATAGAGAAGTACAGAGAGGGTCAGAAAGAACTCCATTGTGTGTTTGTGGATTTAGAAAAAGCTTATGACAGGGTACCAAGAGAAGAGGTGTGGTATTGCATGAGGAAATCTGGAGTGGCAGAAAAGTATGTTAGACTGGTACAGGACATGTATGAGGACAGCAGGACAGTGGTGAGATGTGCTGTGGGAGTGACAGATAGCTTCAAGGTGGCGGTGGGATTGCATCAAGGATCGGCTCTGAGCCCCTTCCTGTTTGCTCTGGTGATGGACCGACTAACAGATGAGGTCAGGCAGGAATCCCCATGGACTATGATGTTTGCAGATGACATTGTGATCTGTGGTGAGAACAGGGAACAAGTGGAAGAGAACTTGGAGAGGTGGAGGTATGCTCTTGAAAGAAGAGGAATGAAAGTCAGCCGTAGTAAGACAGAGTACATGTGTGTGAATGAGAGGGAGGCCAGTGGAACAGTGAGGCTACAAGGAGCAGAGGTCACAAAGGTGCAGGACTTCAAGTACTTGGGGTCCACTGTCCAGGGAAATGGGGAATGTGGTAAAGAGGTGAAAAAGAGAGTCCAGGCAGGATGGAGTGGATGGAGAAAAGTTTCAGGAGTGATTTGTGACAAAAAGGTGTCAGCAAAGGTCAAAGGAAAAGTTTACAAGACAGTGGTGAGACCAGCTATGTTGTATGGTCTGGAGACAGTGGCATTGACAAAGAGACAGGAGAAAGAACTGGAAGTGGCAGAAATGAAGATGTTGAGGTTCTCCTTAGGAGTGACAAGGATGGATAAGATCAGGAATGAGATCATCAGAGGTACAGCACATGTTAAACAACTGGGAGATAAAGTTAGGGAGGCCAGACTGAGATGGTTTGGACATGTCCAGAGGAGGGACAGTGGGTATATTGGTAGAAGGATGTTAGAAATGCAGCTGCCAGGAAAAAGACAAAGAGGGAGACCAAAGAGGAGATATATGGATGCAGTTAGAGAGGACATGGAGGTAGTTGGAGTGAGGACAGAGGATGCAGAGGACAGAGTGAGGTGGAGGAGGATGACTCGCTGTGGCGACCCCTGAAAAGGGAAAAGCCGAAAGAAGAAGAAGAAGAAGGTTTACTGCTGCTCCTCCCGTCTGCCTCTCCACACACAGTCAGCTCAGGGGGCAGGACACTGGTGCAGTACTGTGCTGAAACCACGCCCACGCGCTGACACGCCCCCAGCGTTTGAGACCAAGGCAAAATCATGTTTTTTCATGATTTTTGAGACTTAATTTTATAAGGTAAACAATGTTTTTAATCAGTCAGATTTATATGGGTGATTAATAACACATTTATGCCGTGTGACAAACTCAAAACACACATTTAATTTTACTTTACACGGTCTTTAAGGGACGGTGCGGGTGGACTCTGGACGGAGGAACAGAGTCCTCACCTCGGGTTGATCACCCAGAGGGGAGCGTCAGGATGTTTTTGGCCGGGAGGAAGTTTGTCCTGGATGAACCGGCTGGACGCTAAGAAATGCACCGGGGAGTTTACACGCCTGCAAAAATCAACCACCTACGAAATCACAAGTGGTGCGTTTTTTTGAGAAAAGAGGAAAAACTATAAAGAAAAGCAAAAACAACAATTATTGAACAGATCGTCTGACGGATGAGGAAAAGTGCGGGCTCTCCCCTTTAAGTAGGGGTGCACCGATTTCAATTTTCTGGCCGATCACCGAGTTTTAGAAAGTCTGACCTGCCGATTCCGATTTTGGCCGATACCGATTTTCAGGTGTTAAAAGGTCAAAATGCACCCTAAATATAATATATATATATATAATGCACCCAGTATTATAATCATAATACTGTTTACATTCTCTGTTTACATTTGTTTACTTTTATTACTACTGCTTACATTGAGACTTAATTTTATAAGGTAAACAATGTTTTTATTAAAGACCGTTGATTGTAGTTTTCTTTATTTTCTTTTTGATAAGTGCAAATGGCTATTGCCAATGTGACGTGTGCTGCTGACCACTTGACCAGGTCACCCTTGTAAAAGAGATCTCGATCTCAATAGGCTCTACCTGGTTAAATAAAGGTGATTGATTGATTGATTGATTGATACATGTAATTACTACTGTTTACATTTATTTACACTACTCTAATATCTACACCACTGCTGATATACAGTGTGCTCTGAACGGTCTTATTTAGGGATGCCCAATGTGCCTTACTGCATATGCCACTTTTTGCCTCTATAACAACATCAACTACTACCTCATACATATACTGTGTACATTGACTCATACGCTGCTTTGCCACTTTGCAAATGTCAATGCTAGAAACCTTTAGTTTATTTTAGTTATACTTTTTATACTCTTTTTTTGTGCTAGTATGCAAAAACTCAGGACAGTATTATGTTCATTAAATGTTTAATGTTTTAGTTTTAGAGTTGGTGTGGATTTTCATGCTCTTGCACCGCTATGCAAAAAAAAAAAACTCAGGACAGTGTTAGTTTTACTATTTTATGCTTATGTCTATTATTATATGTTTCAGTGTTTCAATGTTTAGATGTTTACTGTTGCACCGAGGGACTGAGAGAAACGCAATTTCGGTCCTGTGTATGTCCTGTACAGTACATATTGCAGATCTGACAATAAAGTTGACTTTGACTTTGACTAAATTTTCATGATTTTCCGACCTTTGCGGAGGCAGATGCGATCGATGGATAAAATCGGCTTCTCGTTTAAAGATCGGCCGATCACCGATCTCCCCAAATTAAGGAAATCGGGGCCGATCGATCGGCCGGCCGATTTATCGGTGCATCCCTACCTTTAAGAATGTCAGCTGATGGAGAGACTCTGATCGGACATCATTAGGTAAGCCCCACTTCACACACTGTGTTCCGTCAGGTGCCAGTTTCTTTTTCTTTCTTTTTTCTTATGACGTACTTATACAGCAAACCCCCTACTTACATACGAGTTTGGGACTTAAGAACTGTTCGCAGCTCGATTCTGCCGTAGCTAGGGGGTGAAAATAGCGTCCCGTTCGTAGGTCCTTATTCCGTTCGTAGGCCGCGGAAATCAGGGGCGTAACTTTAGGTCTAACATTGGGGGGGTTGTGATTAACAATAAACACGAAAAAATTGTACACGCTTCGGTGTTTAATACGCGTCATCTCCACGCGACGCGTCAGCTTTGTCCTGATCAAGATGGCGGCGACAGGACCCAGCTAGTACGAAGAACTTCACAAAGAAACACGGTAAAAACAATTATTTCTTTGCGAGAAAAAATATATTACTAAGCTGACTTTATAGAAGACGTGTTCTTGAGTTTAACGAAATGTTCAAATCAGCTGGATTTAAAAAAAAAAAGTTCGCTGACTTTTATGCAGGCGCCAGGCGGGTCAAACCGGACGCTTTCTTTCTTTAAATTTAGCTAAATAAACGCTTAAAAATATACAGTATTTCTTCGCTGACTTATGGGTGATAGTAGACGTACTCCTGAGTTTAACGAAATGTTCAAATCAGCTGGATTTAAAAAAAAAAAAGTTCGCTGATTTTTATGCAGGCGCCAGGCGGGTCAAACCGGAGCTTTCTTTCTTTAAATTTAGCTAAATAAACGCTTAAAAATATACAGTATTTCTTCGCTGACTTATGGGTGATAGTAGACGTACTCCTGAGTTTAACGAAATGTTCAAATCAGCTGGATTAAAAAAAAAAGTTCGCTGATTTTTATGCAGGCG
The DNA here is from genome assembly GCA_038048925.1 of Garcialebias charrua. NCBI lineage: Eukaryota > Metazoa > Chordata > Actinopteri > Cyprinodontiformes > Rivulidae > Garcialebias > Garcialebias charrua. The sequence continues at coordinate 33,159 of JBBPBX010013128.1, read as the reverse complement.
CCAGGCGGGTCAAACCGGAGCTTTCTTTCTTTAAATTTAGTTAAATAAACGCTTAAAAAATATATTTCTTACCTCACTACAGCAGACGGGCTCCTGAGCTGAACCAAATGTGAAATCAGCTGGATTTAAAAATCCGCGGTGTGGTTTATGAGTGGTATCTTGCAAACAAAAACAGCTACCTGTTCATCCATAGCAGGGAGCGGGCAGCCAGAGTAATCAGTCCGACCAAAGGAGGCCTTTTTCGGACACATGCATGTAGAAACTTCTGGGCAACTTCATGAGCAGCTCCGTGACTCACGTGACTTCCTGTAGCCGGTGGGATGGGTGATACCAAATTATTTGCAGGGGAGGGGGTCAGTCCTCAGGGAGTTTGCTTAAAAACATGCAGCAATTTTACTAAAAAATTTGAATGAATAAAGAAAATCAATTATTGATGTAAGATATGTATAATGACGAAATGATGTCATTTTATTGGGGGGGTTGAAATGACCGGATCAAATTATTGGGGGGGTCAAAACCCCCCCATCCCCCGTGTAAATTACGCCTATGGCGGAAATACCGCTAACGAGCGCCGCGCACACATTTAAGCATGTACAGTAGTGTACTGTAATGTTAAACATTGCTATTCACATTTACAGAATAAATAAAAATATAATTTCTTACTTTGAGATGGTCAAAGCCGACATCTTAGGTTGCCATGCGTTGATTGTTGTCGGGCCGAGCAGCGCCGCGGCCGGCGAGCTAACCACGGCAGCTGCTCGAGGCCTGTTAGCTTCTGCTAGCCAGGCCATGAGCTGGTGTTGGAGCGGCGGTGCGGCGATCAATCTGCAGCTGCTGCTCCAGCCTGAGACGTCCACAGAGCTCACAGAGCGATTCCAGCTAGTAATTAATCCATATGATGCGATCCTGGTCACCAGTCTTCAAAGGCCGGCTCCCGGCAGCTAACCTAAAATGGCGTCCGGTGTTCTACATTAATTTGTGACCGTGTAAACTGAAGACCTACTTCTTGCTGCCCAAGATTGCGCAATCATGACAAAAATGATCAGAAATGATCATTTTTATCATAATTATTATTTATAAAGCCTTTAAAACAACCACAGCTGCAACAAAGTGATGTACACATGAAATTAAGAACATTTAAACACAAAAAATAATAATAATAAAATTAAAATTTTTAATACAGTAATTTCATATTTTTATTAAATATGATACGTTCATAGGTCCGGGCCGCCGTAGGTCGATGGAGTCGTAGGTAGGGGGTCACCTGTAGTTGCGGCCCCTACTCTCCATTAAGCACTGATAAGATAAGAACGAGCTGGGGAGAGAAGCGATTTCGTAACAATGTTAATAATAATAAATTTTATTTGTGGATGCCTTTCTTGGCACTCAAGGTCACCTTACATTGTCAATCATAAAAAAAATATATATATACACAAAGTAAAAACCAGTAAAATAGAATTAAAATAAGACTATGCAGTTGCTATATAGTGCATAGGCTATAACAGATGTTTTGAGTTTGACTTTAAAATGTGGCAATGAGTCTGTGTTGCGAATATCAGGTGGGAGTGAGTTCCAGAGCTGGGGAGCAGAGCAGCTGAATTCTCTGCTCCCCATAGTAACAAGATGGGCAATGGGAACAATCAGAGCCATATATAGAGAGTTCCGACATGCTTTGATCTCGCCGACAGGCGGTCAATCGTTCCAAACAACGGCTATGAAAACCTTGTGGAGCTGCGCCCTCTGGCGGCGACGGAGCACTACTGCAGGCAGAGTCAGACTGTAAACCAGAGCCATGAAACAAATCGCCCCCTCCATGACCCACGTGACTTCCGCATTCCATTCTTACAATGGAACTCTATGGGAGTGTTGCAACTCTCACTTTATATGGCTCTGGGAACAATGTACTGAACAGAAGAAGAGGATCTGAGGGTTCGAGCAGGTGTAGCAATGTGAACAAGGTCCGAAAGGTATGGAGGAGCGAGGTTGTGGACATCTTTGAAGGTAAGGAGTATTTTGTAATTGTTAATTTGTCATTACCTGCATTCATTTAACCTTGCCCTCGCCTTCCTATGCAGCTCCGCTCAATTCTATTTCCCTTCACTGCTCCGTCTGGAACTTCTCCCATAGAGAAGGATTTCTCCAGTAGATTTTTGACCGGACCAATCAGAGAACAGAAGGCGGAGTTTCCAGACCAATCAGAACAGAGGGGGCGGAGTTTTTGCCCCCTAACCCACGCCCCCACCTGTCCCAGTGCGTAGCCAGCGAGCATTTGCATGTTCTCATTCAAAGCGATGCAGGACTGTTTTATATGTGACACAAATGTATTAATTTCCCCTTCTTAATCCCTTATCTGGAGTTTTCTTTTCCTTTTTTTTTTTGCCAAAAGTCAAGTGATCGCTCCCTCCTCCTCCTCCGCTGAGTGCAAGGATGAGGAAATGCCTCAGGTTGTCACGAGATAATTAAACTAGGGTTTTACGTTGCTGCCCGAGTCCCTGCAGATTTTCTGGTCTTCTGGACCAGTGCTCCATGGTTTTATTTTATTTTTTAGAACGTTTTAACATATAAACACAGAATATGCAGCGGCAGCGAGGCGTGTGGAGGAGGCGCAGCAGGAGGCGGAGCTGATGATGATCTCAAGTTCACCAGAGCATGGGAAGCAGACCATATATGGCTCTGAGGGGGAGGGAGCAGAATGCTTTTCCTGTTCAAAATTTTTCCAAGATCCAATGGTTTTGTTCCTCAGCAGAGGCCACGCCTCCAGCAAGAATCGGTTCTCTATGGAGAAACTCCAGACCCTAGTACGAAGCGAAGTAAAGGACAAAGGTCTGGTTTTAACCAGGCTAGCATTCACTGGAAGCTCACATTAAGCACAACATAAAAAAGCTTTTTAAAAACACAATTAAGATGCATTTTAAAATGAAAGGGTCTCTTTATCGAGCCAGGATGTTGTGAAGACAGGAACTAAAACAAAGCAGGTAAAGTGCTGAACTGGCACAGATGAATAAAAACACACGAACCAAGTCTGAGTCAAACATGAAAACGATAGTTTTAGACAGTCATATTTCAGTATTCCCTCATGTCCTCTAAAATCTGAAGCAGCTGCTGTGTTTACAACATTAAACAAATTAAGATGGATGCTGTCATTAATAAGTAGAAAACATTTTAATAGAGATGATGAAAACCTTTGGACCTCAGTGGTCAGTGTGATGAAGTGTGATGTATGGAGCTCCGCACGTTCCACGGGACAGTCTGATGATAAAACACGAAGAGCGGAGGTGGTCGTGTCTCCGACAGAGCAGAGAAAGGCAGCTGTGTGGGGGGAGCTGGGGGTGAAATTTGATTCACTGTGGTGGTCTTCGTGTTTCTTCCTCAGTCTACAACAGCTGGATCATGGATTCTCAAGACTTCCCCACTCCGATCCATTTGAGGGAAAAGATGCATTGTTAATCTTCTAAGATTTATTTTATTTGAAGAATGTCAAAGTTCATGCGCAATAATCATGGTAAAAAAAAAAAAACGGTTCAGTCAGATCATCTAGATGGTTTCTTTATTGTTGCTGAAAAAACAAATCTGATGAAGTCCTTTGGATGAAGGACGAAACATCTCAACAAAAACCAGATGACCTGACTGAACTTTGTTGGATTTTTTTTTACCTGGATTACTGAGCATGAACTTTGATGTTTTGAACCACTTTGGCTGCCTCCGAGGACTCAACAGGGGAGGACGGGCCCCAGAAACCATCTTATCACCATCAAACTGGTTGGTGCACTATGGGAGTGTGCTGCCTGTGGGACTGAGTTTGTTTGTGGCTCCTCGGACTGATGAAGTCCTATGGATGAAAGACGAAACATCTCGACAAGAGAGACAAGAAACCATCCAAATGACCTGACTGAACTTTGTTCAATTAAAACAGTAGTTTGGACATTGACTGTTTTCTTTGACCTCTATGTTGAACACAACAGTAGACCGTCAGTGTCAGACATCTATACTGTATGATGTTTTTGAGTTTAGTGACATCACAGATACAGCACAGTAAAATTTACTTGATTAAACAAACATCTGTGTTCTTGCACTGAGCTCTAATTAGAAAATTACTAGTAAATTATTCATATATAAAAATCACTCAGTCATGAGAGAAAGTTTCTCCTTTCCTCAATAAACTGTTATTGTATATCTGTGTATAAATGAAACAAAAGAAACGACAAGAAAATAGTATTTATAGACAAAAATCTCAAATAGTTCAGCTAAAGCTAAAACAGTTATTTGTCTGGACCTGAACAGGACGGATAGAATAACATACCTGAGCTAACACTCAAATACTAGCATTAAGAGTGCAAACTTGAATTTATATTATAGATACTTTTGCTACATTTAAACCTAAAAAATACAAAAATCTTAAGATTCTAGATACAGAAAAGTGCATTGTTCATTGTGTGTCACAGTACCAGGCACTCCCACATGCTCCTGCAAAGAAGTTTGGTACGAACACCAGCATCCTCACAAACTTTTATAGGTGCACCATTGAGAGCCTGCTGACAGGCTGCATGCTATGAAATGATGTACAAAGAGTCCCAGTTATCCAACAAAAGAAATTGTAAAGAAAAACAGTAATAAGATCTAAGATACGAAATAAGAAATATGCTAAAACTAAGAATATACTTAACACTAATATAAAAACAATATGCTGAACAACAGCATACAACATAACAAAAGTCGATGGGTTTAGGGCAGGGAAGGTAACAGGATTAGGGATTATGTGTAACAGTTACTGCTCATGAGGTACTCCATTAGAGCATCTCTGACATCTCTGCCCGCCTCTTCATCCTGTGGCACAGTCACCTCATCAGAGTGCAGTGCAGCTGTTTCTGCATCAGGTTTATCTAATAAGGTCTCAAATGTGTCTCCATGACTTTCACAGATGTTATGTAGAGCACAGCAGGTCAGCACCATAGACTTCACAAGTTGGACATTACAGTTAGTCCTTTGAAGAAGACAACGCCATCTTCCCTTCAGCCTACTAAAAGCATTTTCAACAACAACCCGTGCACTACTAAATATTTGGTTGCACATCTGCTGTTCTGCTGTTAGTCTTCCAGTGTCAGGAAATGGTTTTAAGAGCCAGTCTAGCAAGGGATAAGCTGAGTCACCCAGGATGTAGTAGCCGGTAGTCGCTGTGCCATTGTTCCTGATATGAGCTGGGAATAGGTTTCTCCGGCTGGCTAGCTCCCACAGTGTGGACAGTCTGAGAACACTGGCATCATGCAGGCTCTCTGGCAATTCAGTAAACACATTCCAGAACAGTCCATTTCCATCCACAACAGCTTGCAGGATAATGGAATGCTCACCTTTTCCATTATCGTCAGTGTGATAGTGCTGTGGCGCTATGATGGGAATGTGGCAGTCATCAATAGCACCCACACAGTGTGGGAGCCCCCACCTGTTCTCGATGTAAAGGGCCATTTCTCTAAACCTCTCTTCATCAGGCAAACGGATTTGTTCTGGCACCAACAATATCTCTGCTGCAGCACAAAACTCCTGCACACATGTACACACTGTTGTGATGCTCACTCCAAAAAGATCTCCAACACTCCTGTAATTGGAGCCAGTAGCCAGCTTCCACAGTGCAATAGCCACTCTCTTCTTTAATGGCACACATAGGCGGAAATGTGTATTCTGTCTCTCCAGAGCTGGACGTAGTTTGTTGCAGAGGTAGATAAATGTTTGTTCCGACATCCTGAAGTTTTGCAACCACTGAACGTTTGTGAAACCAGGAACAATATCATCCCACCACTGAGAGGTTCTGTTAAGTTCCCACACTGTAGGTCTTCTGCGGCTGCGATTCTGATTATTTAGCTGGAGATACATCTGAAACACATACACAGTATATACATTACTAAACTGTATTTACCGTATATTTTTTTGTATAAGTCACAGTTTTTTGCATAACTAACATGTCCTACGACTTATGGGCTTATGGATTTTTCCCCCATATTTATAAACCAATTTTTTGCCTGAGATACTGTATGACTGTTTCCACAAATTCAGCAGTACAACTTTCAGCCACTTGATGGCAACAGAGTAGTAATAAAGAATGGCATGCTGTTGTATCATGTAAATAGGTAAACGCGGCTATAATGACAAATTCAAAAAAGTTCAAGACAAAAACAACTAGACTTTATTATACTTTACATTATACTTGATTGGTCTTCTTTTTTTTTTCTTGAACTTTTTTTGAATTTACCATGTCCAGGATGACTGAGAATCTTCATCAGCTTTTAATGATACAATCGGCCTGCCATAAACTCTCCACTTTGGTTCTGCTTGCTTCAACCGTCAATCCAGCTGCATTGCCCCGGCAAAATGCAGCTAATTTGACCATGAAAGTGCATTTATTAAGCAAGCATTAGATTGATACACACTTTAATATGATTTTGAGCCAACAAATAATTGCAAGTATAAATCTTGTTAAATTCTTGTTAAATTCCTCCTGTGCACGCTCCCACTGCCGCCATTTGGTGGCCCATCGGTTTTTGGCACAACACCGGCCCACATTTCCAGGTTCGGCCCACATTTCCAGGTTTTCGGTGGTGACACGTAACAAACGCTACGCTTCAGCGGAATCGTTCAAAATATTAATTTTCTATTCCTATTTTCGATGCTAGTCCGCCGACCGGAAGTAGCCGTCAACGCCGAAGAAGAAATTTCCGCCGAAAACCAACAAAGAAGACTTCATCGGAAGTGTGCATCCGCGGTCGAAAGCATGGCTTAACTTTAATAAAATGACCAGTCAGGTCAGTGCAACACTTGCAATAATTTTCTATCATGCAAAGGAGAGAAGTAAAAAAGTGTCCCGTCTTTGACGCGCTCCACCGGATTATTTTCGCTTCGTGTCCGACCGGAAGTACAGAGCGGTCCGTCTTCAAAACACTCTGCCGGACTTTTCGCTACCTCTTAGGCTCCATCAGTTAAATAAAACCTCATACCAACATTAAGGCAGCTAACAAGTTATACTCCACTTAAAGCAGTAAGTCAGCTCAAATACAAACACGATGCTAACGTTAGCTCGTATTTTTTTCTTAGACAAACGACCTGAAATGGCTTCACAGTGTTCACCAGTGTCCAAGGTAAATATGTCAGTGTAACTGAATGAAGAGTGCCACAGAACAGTTACAGCATATGTTGTGAAACTTTTCAGATGTGGATTCAACTCCTGCCATGGATTGCACTTGTTTATGTTTATTAAATTTGTTCATTTTTTTTTTACAAAAGAAACAATACAAGACAATCCCATAAATGATAATGTACAAAATGTAAAAAAATGAAAGGTAGCAGAAAGAAGAATAAATCTTATTATATCTGCCCCTTTTTTCCAACAATCAGATTAAACAATAATAATCTTCAACCAACAGTACAAAATGACTAACTCTTTCTAATTTTCTAACTAATACAATACACATTACGCTATTTCATATATATTTTTTAACACATTCGTTTTGATCATTTTCTTAAATGTAAACATTGACTTGGCATTTTTAACTACATTCTCCAAGCCATTCCATAATCTAATTCCCTGGATTGAGGTAGAACGTCCCTTCAAACTAGTTCTGAATTGTGGTTTTACAAACATCTCTGTCCCCTTAAGATTATAACAACTTTGTCTTTTAACAAAATGCATTTGGATATTTAAAGGTAATGCATTATTTTGAGCCCTATACATAACTGATAAAATATTATAGTCTACCAAATCATGGAACTTCAATAACTTCAGTTGATAAAATAATGTACTTGATGGATGACAGTAATGTTTTCTAGTGATAATTCTTACAGCTCTTTTCTGTAATACAAAAATAGGCTTTGTGATTGTTTTACACGCTTTCCCCCAAACATCAATACAATAGATTAAGTGTGGAACAATGATTGTGTTATACAACAAATACAGAGCTTTATCATTCAATAGGTCTCTGACTTTGTACAGTACTGCAATCGATTTAGCTATTTTTATTCTTACAGAATTTATGTGTTGTTTCCATGCCAGTTTGTCATCAATAATAACACCCAAAAACTTCACCTTACTCACTCTACAAATCTCAACACCCTCAATTTTGAATGGAACATAAACAGTGTACATTAGTTTTTTCTAGATTTAAAGGTTCAGTCTGCAGTTTCTGTAGAACTGCAGCACTTAGAAAAAATTTCAACAAGCAAAGCATTCTGATCCCTCCCCCTCAGAGCCATATATGGCTCTGCCCCCTTGTGGTCTGTTAAAATTCAAATTCAAGCTCTGTTTTTATTGGCTGATTCAAATTCAAGCTCGGTTTTTATTGGCTGGTTACAAACTTTGTTTTTATTGGCTGGAAAATGGCGGGTCACTTTTTCTTTTTAGAAATGCTTATTTACCACCTGGAGAAGCAAGGGGACAATATTTTTTTTTTAGTTTTTTTCAGAGATTACCTCTCTAACATCAATCTAGTGACAGAGTGAAGAAATATGTTAAAAATATATTGTTAGAAAAGTTACATATAGCAGCTTTAATGATAATTTATTGATTTTAAACCAAGTTTGTATTTTGACAAATTCTGTCTTTATCAATTCCAACATTTGTTCTATATCTTCACCTAAACAGAAAAATGTGGTATCATCAGCAAAAAGTACACATTTAAGGAGTCCTGACACATTTACCAAGTCATTCACATATAAAATAAATAGCTTTGGTCCAAGTACAGAGCCTTGGGGAACTCCACATGTGATATTACAGAGGTCAGATCTTACATCATTTATTTGTACAAATTGTTTCCTATCTTTCAAATAGCTAGATACCCACTGTAATGCTGGTCCTCTAATACCATATTTGTTCAATTTTTCAAGGAGAATGGTGTGATCAATAGTATCGAATGCTTTTTTTAAATCAACAAAAATACTGACACAATATTGTTTTTGATCGACAGCAGTAGTTATTTGTTCCATTAATTCCATGAGAGCCATTGATGTAGAGTTTTTTGCTCTAAACCCATACTGACTGTTGCTTAGAATATTTTGTTTATCTATAAATTGATCTAGTCTGTTCACAAATAGTTTTTCAAGAATTTTTGAAAACTGTGGTAACAAGGATATAGGTCTATAATTGTTGAACACACATTTATCACCATTTTTAAAAAGAGGAACTACCTTAGCTACTTTCATATTATCTGGAAATATTCCTGTTGAAAATGATAAATATGTAAACGGCTCAATAACATGACTCATTATGTCCTTTACAAACATCATATCCATGTCCACCCAGTCTTTTGATCTCTTGTCTGTAAGATTTTTACTACATTCATTATTTCCTCTTTGTTAGTTCCATTTAGAAAAATACTGTTTGCACAACCTGTAATTGAATGGCTCACATTATTATCTACTTTTGGTATTTTAGCTGCAAGGCTTGATCCAACATTCACAAAATATTGATTAAATCCATTTACAATTTCATTTTCATCATGAACTTCATCGTTGTCTTTTACAAAATATTTTGAAATACCAGTTTTTGCTTTATGATTCTTCAGAACACTATTCATTACTCGCCATGTTGCTTTCATATCACCATTACTTTTATCTAATAATTTACTATAATATTCTTTCTTATGTTTCCTTATAATCCCTACTAATTTATTTTTATACTTTTTATATTTTTCTTCAGCGTTCTGACTTCGCAATTTCAAGAAACATGAATACAAATAATTCTTTTTTTTTACAAGCATTTCTCAACCCTTTTGTCATCCATGGTTGGTCAACGATATTTCTCTTTGTATAATTTGTTTGCACACAATTCTTTTCATACAGAGCTTCCAAGATATTCATAAACTCATCATATGATCTGTTCACATCATCAACATACACTTCATTCCAGTCTTGTTTATCTAGATCCTCTTTTAATTTTTCCAAAACTTTTTTTGACGTGTTTATGATCTTTTTCTTCGTTGTAACTGCTTTTGTGATGCTTTGATCATTTTTATAGATTGTGAAAACTGGTAAATGATCACTTAAGTCGGTCGTTAAAATACCACCTATCACATCCCCATTTGTTATATTTGTGAAAATATTATCAATTATTGTGGCACTATGAGTTGTAATTCTTGTTGGCTTTGATATCAATGGATACATATTTAAACTGTACAGTACATTGAGTTTGTAAATGCACTGATGTTATTTGAATCTGTTTTATTTCCCATTTCAATGTTAAAGTCTCCACACAAAAAAACTTTTTTATTAAAACTCTTCTCTAATAGCCCCAAGATTTTATCAGTGAATATTTCTATATTTGATCCTGGTGATCTATATACTAGGGGTGTAACGGTACGCTAAAATCACATTTCGGTTCGGTTCAATTACAAGGAGGGTTCGGTTAATTTTCGGTACAAAAAAAAAGACAAAATAAAGACTTACAAAATGTTTATTTTGAAAATATGCCAAAAATACGTTTGTATTGTATTGTAGTAATAAATAAAAGTGACCCATTTGGATGATATTTTAAATAAACAGCACTCTACAATAAATAAACTATATGAACAATAATAAAAATCTTAATAAATACAATAACAGTCAGAACCAGAACAATAAGCAGCAACAGACTGTTTACAATCTAACTAATCAAGTTTTTGTCCAGTAGCAGCAGTGTGGCTGTATTTGTCCTCATTACTGTACTCACAACTTCTTCTTGGACCTGTTCCTCCAGGACAGGTCCTGGAAAAGTTCAGAGTTCAGTTCAGTCATCACACACTTCTTAGCTGCAGGTGGATTTCCCTGAAGTGGAAGTAGAGAGCAGCTACCTCTGTCACAGACTGGAAATAAAAAACAAAAGAGGTAAAAAAAAAAGTTAATAAGATTATGATTTTAAATAAAAAAAATTATTTAGATAATAATAATAAAAGAACAATACCTCTTGAACGGTTGAATCGCTCACTCTTCATCATCAGGGCAGGGCTTTAATCTGGTCCAGGGCTTGTTGACAACATCAGTTAGTTTTTTCATAAAGAGCTGGGGCCTCATGTATCAACGGTGCGTACGCACAAAAACCTTGCGTACGACATTTTCCACGCAAAACTCTGTATGTATCAAAACAGAACTGAACGTGGAAATGTGCGCAGCCCCACGGCAACTCCAGGGCTTGCGTACGCACGTTTCTGTGGTTTTGGTTCCATTGGCGACACTTACAGGTGATTCTGAGAAACTGTTCATGATGTGAAAATAATTATTATTCCCACCAAACACACATGATTAACAATTATTACATCCACATGGACGCAATTCGATGAGTGGATACAAAAGCATGCGCAAAATAGTGGCAACAATATTGTTCTTTTTACATCCTTATCTCTTATGCGCATGGAACCTGTGCGCCCCCACATGTCGCCCTGTCTTTGAAGTTCCATTACTAGTCAGTGCTTCAAGTGATCAACTTTCTGTTAATGGCTGGTTAAACTGCAGTTTCAGAGCAGTCTACCAAGCCCTTGTTTGTTTCTGTGTGTATAGCGGTTCTGCAAATAAACGCATGCGTAAAGTGTGGAATAGCGGTTCTGCAAATAAACGCGTGCGTAAAGTGTGGAATGCGTCCAGCGCACTGCTGCGTTCATTAACACAAAGTAACCCAAAAGCGGCGCATTACGAACTGATAAGCATCTGACTCTGCCCATTTGTAATTTATTATTTTTATTTCACAGGGGACCGTGGTTACCCACTAAAAACATGGCTCATGACTCCTCTCGCCAACCCCCACACTGAGCAAGAGCGGAGGTTTAATGACGTCCATTCCCGCAGCCGGTCAGTCATCGAGAGGACAATTGGCCTGCTAAAGGGACGGTGGCGCTGTCTGGACAGGACTGGAGGTCTGCTGCTCTATAGTCCTGTAAAAGTGTGATGGCATGTGGCGTCCTCCACAATTTGGCACACGGACTTGACCACAGCCTGACATACGCTTGCCCCCACCAGAGGAACCAGAACCTGCACCCCTCAATGTACATCCCAACCAGGTAGCTATTAGGGCCCGGCAAAATGTGATAGCAAATATATAAAACAGGCAAGTACACATTATCACTTAATCAGTGCATTTAATGTTTTGTTAATGTCTGCGAGGACTCCGATCAGTTGGTCCAGGCGGTCATTTATGCCATCAATGCCGGATACTATTTCCTGCTGTGTCTGCAGGACAGCTGTCGTCAGAACACGGCCAGTAGGACGGACATCAACTGCTGGCAGGTGGGGTGTGCTGGATGTGCTCGTGGTGCCAGACGTTCCAGGGACACTGGAGGAGCATCCACAGTCTGAGGCAGCAGACTGCGTGTCTTCCGTTTCATTCTCTGATGGCAAAATAAAATGTGTACATGTAAAAAAATATATACCTGTAAATAAATCCCATGACTGAAGACTTTAATATCTGGCCACTTTTTTTTTTAGTTCTGCTGGTGTTCGCTGCTCCAACCCCACAGCATTTACAGCTTCACACAGGCTGTCCCACTCACGCCTTTTGCGCTTAGCTGTAACGCCAGAGGACAGCGTGCCAAACAAAACTTTTTTCCGTGCCTCTACCTAACTCAGAAGTGTCTCCAGTTCACAGTCCGTGAAGTTCCTCTTTTTTCCACGTTTCGACATGATTTGCAATAGAGCAAAGACGACATTCCTCTGGTGCAGGGCATATTTAAATGAATTTGCATATTTATATGGAGGCGTGTCAAAGGCGGAGTCGGCCACTCTCTCATGTGCGCTCAATTCCACGTTGATTGTGATGTACAAAAGCAATGTGCGTGGATTCCGGCGTACGCACAGTTTGATACATCTGGATTTTTTTGTGCGTACGCCGTTTTCTGGATTTGACCGTACGTCACGTTTCAGTAAGAAGTCCACGCAAGTCTTTGTACATGAGGCCCCTGAACTTTTTGAAGTGTTGACGTGATGAATGTCTCATAGCGACGCTCAGCAACTTTAAAGCCTGCGCATATAACAACATTCAGACTTAGATTCGAGATTTAAAAACTCATACAGCTTGTGTTATTGCTCTGGACCGCTCTGAATCACCTGATGAAGTAGTTTTAATACAGCTGCTGTTTCTTCGTTCACGTTCGGATGAAGTAGTTTTAATGCAGCTGCTGTTTCTTCGTTCACGTTCGGATGAAGTAGTTTTAATGCAGCTGCTGTCTTCTTCGTTCACGTTCGGATGACATAGTTTCCAGCGCGTTCACGTTAAGACGTGTTGCTGCTGCAGAGTCTTCATGAAACAACGTCCACACAGCTTTGAATGTGCGCTCGTCTTTTAACAAGAAAGCTATAACGTTCACAAACAGGAGACCGCACGAGATGCAAACGGCTAAAAGCTGCGCATGTTGCGCGTGCCGCGCGATAATAGCTCCGTGCTGAAACGCGCCCAGGAAATTTTGTTCCGCGGTGCATATATTCCCCTGTTAATAACGTCTAATGAGTGAAAAAATAACCGAAACGGTACGTAGGTGGACCGAACCGAACGTGGTGTACCAAAACGGTTCGGTACACCCACTTGTACCGTTACATGCCTACTATATACACAACTTATTATGTTTTTATCGTTTTTGTTTATTATTTCTATTGTTATCATTTCCATAATATTATCAACAATTATTGACATTTCACTATTTAATTTACATTTTATTTCATTATTAACAAATAGAGCGACTCCACCACCTCTTTTATTATTTCTGTTCACTTACATTGCACTCAGACACATTACTAATAGTTAAGCAAATCCAACACTTATTAACATTCTTAATCCATTTAAAGTTCTCTGTGTCTTTTAAAATGTTTTAATGTCTCTAGTTTTCATTATTATATAATTTCTGTTTATGTTCTCTTTCATTCCATTATGAGTGAATGTCAGTTTGAAGAATTATTGAATAGATTAGTTGTTAGGCAATAACAACAGAGCTAATAATAATTGTATACACTCTTTTTGTTCTCCCTTTTATAGATGGCCTCCCTTCTCACCTCATAGCCATCCTCTTCACACCATAATGATTTTTTTAGGATAGAAAGAAAGGAAGGAAAGATGGAAAGTAAGACCACAAAACATAACACATACACACAGAAAGCACAAGGCAAACACACTCGACCGCCGTCTGTAAACCTGCAAAGAACATGACAGAACACAACAACAAAGGACATATGTATAAAAGACTTAGAATATTCATGGCTTTGCAGTAGTTCTCCATAAATATATATACCCATACCCATAAACAAACATATATATATACATGCATATGTAGTCACATACACATCTACATATCTACATACGAAACCTGCATGTGCATTCCTGCATCCATTTGTGTGTGGATGTGAACATGCATACGTGTTTAAGACTTCTCTAATAGAACATTCAATAGTGACTGCGAAGCATCAGAGATCCGACCCTCAAGACCCGAGGCAGACAAAGGGGGGACCAGAGCCCAAGACCCCAAGAGGGATCCCAAGCACAGAGCCCCCAGGGCCACCCAGACAGGATGAACCACACGCCCTCTCCCCAGGTCCGACCACAGGGGAGAACCGGACGAGCCCCACCAGGGACCACACGCAATGACCCCCCGGGGCCAATAGCGACATACTCACAGGTCCCCGCCGGAAACCGCTGTACTGACGTAGCCCCAGGACTAGGCACCAAGGCCCGGGCACCAAGGACGCACACCCCTCAGGCCCAGGCCCAACAGGACCAGAGGACCCGAGCCCCACCAGGCAGCCACCAGGCCGAGCTTACACACGCCCAAGCGCCCCGCCACCGACACAGAGGAACCCAAGCGCGCTGGCAGGCAAAGGCACACCCTACTAGGGGGCCGCGTGGAAGGGGCGCCACATCAAGCAGCCCCAGCTGTATCAAAAAGGAGGCAATCTAAGTCCCGGCCTGACAAATAATCATTCATACACAGACACACTAGCCATGTTTCCATCAAGGTTTCTAGATGCGCATTTTGAAGCATCGCATCAGAAAAGCTGAATGGAAACGGCAAAATGCGATTTAACTTCCCCTAATTCGCCCCAAAGTTGATACGCTCGCTTGAGGTGGTTTTTGGGGGGTTCGAAACAGAGATGATGCGCAAAACGACAGATGGAAACAGATTTGCCGACTCAGTTCTGCCGTAGCGAACATTTACGTCATGTGACTGATCAGCTGTTTCCGCTCCGGACAACATGTAACATCGCTAAAACTAGTTGGCATGACAGAATAAATACAACTTGCCCGATAGCAACACATACCTGAAATATTCTCTCCATTTTGACGAGATGTGTGGCCGGGTTCTGTTTTCAACCGCTACTTCCTGTTTACTGTAGACATGCGTAACGCTGACGTCTGACGTAATGACGCTGACGTCTGACGTAATGACGCTGTGCGTGGCCCGGTAGATGCGATTCAAGCCAGTTGATGGAAACACTTCTGCTTCGCATTAATTTGTATTTACATATTTGCGAGATTTCAAAAATTAGCTCAAAATTCGAAATGAAAATAGATGGAAACACGGTTAATCACACAGACCCACCCTCATCTTCCCCATCACTCACTCAAAGACATACAATAACGCCACATTCCATTCATATTCCTGATACGCACTCTATACACCCCAGGTCCAAGACATGTACCTGTCCCCTACATGGGGCAACCCACGCCCAAACCCAGGAGGTAGACCCATTCATTCTGGGGTGGAGAGGAGCCGACGTCCAAGATCTGGCCCAACCCGCGCCCAGCCGACAGGACACCCAAGTCCAAACAGCCCAAAGGAGAGCGCAGCGCCAGCCCTGCCCACGGCAAACCCCCAGGCCCCGAACCCCCCATAGTCCAGGATAACACCCGACGGCCCGTCCTTCTACATTCTCAATCTTAAAAATGATTTAATAATCCCTTTTTACTGATAATACTGATAAACTTGTTGTTTGTTTAGGAACCTCCTCCCTACAGTCTGTCCAGAAAGTCTCCACTGGAGGAGCTTTTTGCTGAGCAAGAGACACAACGTAATGTCACAGCTCCATGTCCATGAAGAAACAAATGGAGAGAGGGCTGCAGATGTACCAGGACATCCCACCAGCCATTCTGTCTGAGGATCCTGCTGCTGGTGGTGGAAGCAGGTTAGCCTATCAGTGAGAGCTCAGTAACATGACTGCAGCATGGGACATGTGGAAGTGTTTCCATAAGGTTTTCAAACATAAAGCTCCCTTTTAAAAGTGTACCCTTGCTAAAAGAAAACTCATAACATATTGAAGTTCATAAGTTTGATATTTATATACTGGTTGAAAATAGCCTTGTGAGAAATTCATAGTAAATTTAACAAAAAGGAAAAAGTTCATAGAATTAAAATTCAAACAGAAGTTCAAATTATTTCATCCTGAAAGAACTCTGGCTAACTACTGTAGTTCTTTTATAACATGATGGAGTTAAAATCAAAGTAGTCTCCTCAGATAAATAGTGTTAACATTATTTTTATATTAAAGTTTCTGTTAACTTATTATTTTTACATTTGATTGTTTCTGTTCAGTGCCATGAGACAACTTCTGTTGTGACTTGGAGCTATACAGTATAAATAAACTGAACTGAATTGACATGCCTTTTTTTTAACCCCACCTACAAAAATAATCGGAATCGGAATCGCTCAAATTCAAACGATGCCCAACCCTAGCGGTGACGCATAATAGATGCGACATATACGGCGAAGTGACATATTTATGGATTTTTCCACTTTATTACACAAATATAGACTGATGCGACTTATATGGCAGTGCTACTCGTACGGCGGAAAATACGGTAAGTGACATTTACATACAGTTACGCACTGCGGTGAAGTTCGTTTGACGTTGGACATTCGATCTCCGTGCCTTCAGCGATGTGTTCCTCTCGTTCGATCTGATGCAGGCAGTCAGATTTCAGTCAGCCGGGCTCAGTCTGCTCCTCCTCCGATGGTGGCTTAGGGACCCTCAACAAATAAATTACTGAACCCTAAATAGTTTTTCTCCAATAACTTTCATGTCATGAGACCCACTGACAAAACTTATGTTAAACTACACTACTAGAAAGGGGCAGCGTCAAGGGGGTGCTAGAGCACCACATGGAAAAGTCATAGCACTCCCGTAGCACCCCCACGAAAATATCAAATTATTTTCTTTTTCATCTAAAGTTAATATTCTTTAATATGTGGTTGTTGTGATATTTTCCTCACAAAACACAACCAATTAAAAAACAAATCATTGATTATATTGAGTTTGAGAAAAAAGAAAAAGTCTGTTGGATAAAAGAGGAAACGTTTCTACAATTTTTTAACCCATCCAGAGGACCTAATTTAACTTTTTTTTTTTTTTCTGCTTGGATCATTGCGCACCATCAGGATGTTGTATGTGATGTGTCACGTGACACTTTCTGATTGGGCGGTTTTTGGGCGGTTTTAACAGATTTTGGGCTGGAAAATCTGGACTCTATCCATAGTTGCCAAGTCCGCTTATTACAAGCGACATTGGGCGCGTTTTTTTCTGCAGTCGCTTATAAATTCGGTGATCCACGGGTTTCAGTTTCTTGGGCTTGTCTTGGACGAAAAGTCGCTTATTTGGGCTTGTTGGGAGAAAGAGCGCGCACTTACAGAATGGATCCAACCTCAGATGGGAGATGCGTCAAAGGCACTTAGCAGGTTTTGCAAGTGTTTAATACATGCTCACCATGCAGATTTAATTCAACATGCCAGTACAGAGAAGCACAAAAAAACTGTGCACCCTTCTCTTCCATGAGACTAACAAACTTGGGTTTCACTGCCCCAAAACAGAATGAGACAAAACAAAGAAATGAGCTAAAAATAGCCACCTAGGTAGCCTGTCACACATCAATCAGTGCTGTGGACCATCTTGGAGAACTCATTGGATCCACTTCGACTGACAATGAGATGAAAATACATGTACAGTACACAGAACAAAATGTACTGAACAGGCAACGTGCATCAGGATACACTCTCTTTAACAGTCTATAGAGCGTGTGCTGGGAGGTTTTCACTAATCAAGTTAGCATTTATCAAAAGTCTTGTCTGATATTAGCATCTAGATCACATGATTTGGTTCAGGGCAGGCTATCTTTCATAGTTTTGTCAGCCTGATCAGAAAACATCATGGCCGCCAGTGGTGGAGAACCTGCTTCCTTGGGGGTAAATAATCATATATTAGTCATATTTATTTTTAATAAAAGATCAATATAAATTGCTAAAATTAATTAGGACTTTTTTCTAAACATTCTGATGGAAAAGAAATGTTCTAACTGTATTTGTGATGTTACTTAGCTGCTTTTGAAATATATGTATTCCCTGAGATATGTTGCCAGATTAGGGGTAAATTTAAAAATGTGCATTATTCAAAATGTTGTTTCAAACTGGAAGGCATGTTGATAATTACAACAGTACCATATATTATCATGCACAGCTGTTACCATTATAACAGTATAACTGTATTTTGCTTTAATTTTTTTTCAAGCAGGGTATCTCGGCTAGGTCCTTTTATGGGAAAATAAAAAGGAAAGCACATGTCCAAACATTGTGTCACAGTACTGTTCAATGTTTACATGGGAGCAGTAGTTGACCTTGTTGACATGATGGTGGCCTTATAGCGCACTCCTGCAAAATCCCACCAGTTGTACCTGTGCCTCTTTTGGCAAATGGATGATATAGCGATCACCAATGGATGGGTGCTGTATCGCCATGATGCCAAAAGCAGTGGTGTGCAAAAACACAAAAAGCTCAAGGAATTCAGGTTGGAGGTTGCAGATGCCCTTATCCACAGAGGAAAGAAGAAGGGAAGATCTTCCAAGGGAGGGGAAGAGAATGTGCACAGCCACAACAGATGCATACAAAGGCCAACAACCCCAAGACCCATGGTTGATGTCCGCCATGACCGAGTAGATCACTTCCCAACTTTCACAGACAAGGGAAGGTGCAGGCTTTGCCCCGAAGGACAGACAACAATCTACTGCACAAAATGTGGTGTTCGTCTGTGCATCGTCCCAGGAAAAAATCCCTGCAACCGCTTTCAAGCGTTTCATAAAAAATGAAATATAGACTGAGGGGTATTGTTCATAGAGTTCCCATCATTATGGAAAACCTGGACCCATAAAATCTATTCCAGTTTTCAGTTGTGTATGCATCGTTTAAGAAAACATTGCTGTGTTGTTTTTGTTTTTCATGTACCGGTAACTTTCAGCACACAAACAGTTCCATATGTTTGTCATGAAATGTTGAGAATGCTTTGTTATGAGATTAATACTGTAATCTGGATTGGTAAAACTAAATAAAATCAACTTTGAAAGTGCTACATGTGATGTAAATGACCTAAGAATACAATAATGTACAATTTACCTTATCAAATTGAACATTAATATGTTTATTATTTCAGCTC
The DNA here is from genome assembly GCA_038048925.1 of Garcialebias charrua. Taxonomy (NCBI): domain Eukaryota; kingdom Metazoa; phylum Chordata; class Actinopteri; order Cyprinodontiformes; family Rivulidae; genus Garcialebias; species Garcialebias charrua. Next base: position 13,758 of record JBBPBX010013128.1, on the reverse strand, counting down.
TTTTTATACCTTAATAGGGCAACATATCCTGGGAGATACAACTCATAAAATCAAAAATATTGAATATATATATTTTTTCAATGTTGAAATATTTTTCTTAGGGCCTAAAGAGATAAATAGTAATATGAAATAATTTTTTGCAAATTATTTTCCACTCTTGCCTGTTTAAGGGTTAACGGAGTTTAAAGAAATCTAAAAAAGTTTTTTTCTACCTGTATGCTGGGTTTTTTCTACCTGCTTCATTGAGCATGATTCAGGATAGAGATTAAAGTTTTTTGTTGACTTCGCTGTTTAATTTAAATTTTATTTTTTAATTTGTATGCATGACAATGACAAGAAACCAGCTGTATAAATATGCAAAATGTATTTTTATTTTTTAGAGTGGATATATTCTTCAAAGTGTTTAGCATAATTTTGCTGTTTATATGTCAGAGACCTATTGAATGATAAAGCTCTGTATTTGTTGTATAACACAATCATTGTTCCACACTTAATCTATTGTATTGATGTTTGGGGGAATGCGTGTAAAACAATCACAAAGCCTATTTTTGTATTACAGAAAAGAGCTGTAAGAATTATCACTAGAAAACATTACCGTCATCCATCAAGTACATTATTTTATCAACTGAAGTTATTGAAGTTCCATGATTTGGTAGACTATAATATTTTATCAGTTATGTATAGGGCTCAAAATAATGCATTACCTTTAAATATCCAAATGCATTTTGTTAAAAGACAAAGTTGTTATAATCTTAAGGGGACAGAGATGTTTGTAAAACCACAATTCAGAACTAGTTTGAAGGGACGTTCTACCTCAATCCAGGGAATTAGATTATGGAATGGCTTGGAGAATGTAGTTAAAAATGCCAAGTCAATGTTTACATTTAAGAAAATGATCAAAACAAATGTGTTAAAAAATATATATATATGAAATAGCGTAATGTGTATTGTATTAGTTAGAAAATTAGAAAGAGTTAGTCATTTTGTACTGTTGGTTGAAGATTATTATTGTTTAATCTGATTGTTGGAAAAAGTTGGTTGAAGATTATTATTGTTTACATGGTTGATTATTATTGTTTAATCTGATTGTTGGAAGTAAGGGGCAGATATAATAAGATTTATTCTTCTTTCTGCTACCTTTCATTTTTTTATATTTTGTACATTATCATTTATGAGATTGTCTTGTATTGTTTCTTTTGTAAAAAAAAAATGAACAAATTTAATCAACATAAACAAACATAAACATATGTAATGCCATAATAAATGTATGTTTACTGTATACTGTTTAAAAATGGCCTTTGTTTTACACAATGGGGCGGGTTGCCACTTGGGCTTGTTTTTATGGAGCTGGCCGCTTGTTTCTGTCGCGAGATCTGGCAACACTGATTTGCCAAGCCTGCTTATTTCAAGTGACTTTGGGCTTATTAGTTTCTACAACCAGACACAAATTCAGTAAACCGTTTGTTGTGATTTCTTGGGCTTGTTTAAAATGCAAAGTAGCTTGTTTGGGCTTGTTATTCTTTGTTCTTTATTCTTTGTCAAGAGTGACAAGACCACGATAAAATGAGCTCCAATAAGTGGAGGAAATATGGGGGAAAATATAATAAAGAATGGGAGAAAGAGCGCACACTTAAAGCATGATTCAGGATAGAGATTAAAGAAAGTTTTTTGTTGACTTAGCTTACTATGAGTTTGCTGTTTAATTTTAATTTTTAATTTGTACGCATCCTTTATGATTGTCTGTTGTTGTTGTCCATTGTTGTCATCACTCTTCGTCTAAAATTCAGGTCTCTGCGAGTCCCAGAGGCTTAATGGGATTAATTTGTATGAATATTCATTCATTCATTCAACCTTTATTTATACAGGCTAGCCTCGTTGAGTCACGGGGACTCATTTACAAGAGGGACCTGTCTCACTCACACCAAACAACCATCCACTCTCACACTCACACCTAGGGTCAATTTAGAGTCACCAATCAGCCTAACAAGCATGTTTTTTGGTCTGTGGGAGGAAACCGGAGTACCCGGAGGAAACCCACGCATGCACGGGGAGAACATGCAAACTCCACCCAGAAAGCCCCCCGGACTGGGATTTGAACCGGCAACCTTCTCGCTGAGAGGCAGCAGCTCTACCAGTTGTGCCACCGCAAAATGTATTTTTATTTTTTAGATTGGATATGTTCTTCAAAGTGTTTAGCATAATTTTGCTGTTTATATCAGTGACGTGCGGTCAGGGGCGGCAAGTGAGGCCACGCCTCCCCTGTCATCATGGAAAGAAAAAAAAATTAATTGAAAAAATAAATGTAATTATTGTCTTTATCCTTTGATTTGTACTATAAACTTATTTTACTAAAACCTAAACCAGTTTTAAGTTGATTTTTATTCAAAATCGCCGATTTTTCTTAGCGTTCAAATACTGAGATGAGACGTGCAGACCTGCGCAGAGAGGCACTGCGCAGGAGAGGCACCGGCAGCTTCACTTCAGATTGCGCACTCACTCGGGTGACGTGCTGCAGGCAGCTGCTGTGTGAGCGATTTGGGAAGGCAGGAAAATTCCTGCCTCTTATGTCGCTATTAAAATGTCCAAATACTTTTGCTATATAAACTACATTTCTATAGTTTAGCTGGTGAATATAATGTCTCGTGTTTTTGTCTAAAACTGTATCTGTGCGCTGATTGATCTCATAAAACGGCTGTGAAGGTGTCAGGTTACATCCACACACACACACAGGCAGGCGAGCCTCTGGAGGCGGGGCTACTGAGCTCAGGGCATAGTTGCCAAGTCCGCTTATTTCAAGCGGCATTGGGCTTGTTTTTCCCTGGAGTCGCTTTCAAATTTGATCAGCCGCTTGTGGCGGTTTTTTGGGCTTCTCGCGGACATTGAGTCGCTTATTTGTGCTTGTTTTTCAGTCGAGCAGTAATGCGAGTGGTAGGTAGTTTGTCACGCCCCCCTTCCACGTATGTTACGTCAAGGCGGATGTTACGTTCAGGTGCAGTTGGCGCAAGCGACAGTCAGAGCCGGTAAAACTATATAAGCGCGAGCAATTAATGATGAGTCAGCATGAGCAGCATATAGTGACACAACATATATATCTTGTATCATTCAACTATGTTAGTTTTTAGCAAACAAAATGATAAATTAATGAAAATTACTTTCAAAGTGAGTTTAAAATTAAAAACCGTGTTTCTTCACGGGACATCCGACTACACGCGAATGCAACATTGTTATTTATTCTTTGTCTATTCATTCATTCATTCATTCAACCTTTATTTAGTCAGGTAAATCTCATTGAGCCTCGAGGGCTCATTTACAAAAGCGACCTGCTACAAACTAAAGAATTTAGTGAAATGTCTAGACAAGACAACGCTAATATGAGCTCTAAGTGGGGTAAATATGGAAAAAAATATAATAAAGATTGGGAGAAAGAGCGTGCTCTTCAAGACTGGATCCGACCACGACCACAGATGGGAGAAAAATGCAAAATGTATTTTTTATTTTTTAGACTGAATACGTTCTTTAATGTATAATTTTGCTGGTTATATGTAATGCCATAATAAATATGTTTATACTGTTTAAAACTGCCTTTTTTTACACAATGGGATGGGGCGCTTTTTTTGGGCTTTTTTAAAAAGAGCGAGTCGCTTGTTTGTGCTTGTTTTGAAGGAGCTGATCGCTTCTTTCGGTCTGGAGATCTGGCAACCCTGGCTCAGGGTTCTGCTCCTTCAGCCTCGCGCTGCAGGAGGAAAAGTGACAGCGCAAACAGAGCAAAAAGAGTAACTTTTCACAATCTACAAATATCTAGAACATTAAACACTTAACTAAAAGTTTTAGTATTTTGTTAACAATTTAGTTTTGATCATTTTTAAACATCAGCACAGAGTTTACATTTTTAACATGATTTCCCAAAACATTCCACAATTCAACTCCCTGTATTGAAATAAACCGTCCCTTCAAACTAGTCCTATACCTTGGCTTTGCAAAAATGTCAGTTCCCTTTAGACTGTAGCAGCTTTCTCTCTTAACAAAATACATTTGAACATTTGAGGGTTCTATTACTAACAAAATATTATAGTCCACCAAATCATTAACCTTCAGTACTTTGAGTTGTTTAAATAATATATTATATGACATTAAGGCTTTCTTGTAATAATTCTCACAGCTCTTTTCTGTAAAATAAAAATAGATTTTGTTATAGTTTAATTTAATTTATAAGTAAAAGTAAGACTAAAATAAATTTTTCTCCAAATTAAATGTGCTTTTTTGTGTGCTACAGTTTGTATGTGTAAAGATTGCTGATATGATAATAATAATAATAATAATAACTTTTATTTATAACGCACTTTACATCAAACAGATCTCAAAGTGCTACAATGAAAAATAAAATCAAGATAAAAATCAATCATAAATGCAACAAAGAAAAGGAACAACCAAAAGGATGGAGCCTCACAGATGATTGCATCAAAAATTTTAAATTCACAAAATGCAGATAAAATACTCAAAAAACTGGGTGCAATAAAAAACAAAAGCACAATAAATTATTTAAATATGAGATTTTAAACACAACTGCTGCCAATCAAATGGCGAATAAACTACTCTGTAGGGTTCATGTACAAGTAGAAAATAATGCTATCCAAAGTATCCAAAGCGCTGAAGAAGCTATGGCAGACAGAAGCCAAAACGTGGAGAATATTTTTTGTCTGTTTTCTATTATACGTATGGAAAAAAAACTGCACAGCGCCTCACCAGCCATGAACCTCACCGCACGTCACTGGTTTATATGTAATGCCATATTAAATGTTTGTTTATACAAATGGCCTTTGTTTTACACAATGGGGTGGGTTGCCAGCTGGGCTTGTTTTGAACGCTCGAGTCGCTTGTTTTGTGCTTGTTTTCATGGGTCTGGTCGGTTTTTTCTGTCGCAAGATCTGGCAACACTGAACACTGACTACAGTATTTGGCAACACCGGGAGGGGCAGACAGAGCGCGGCTGACTTAAAAATCAGACTGCCTGCAACCGCAGTCTTTTACTCTCGGCTTTTTTATTTATTTATTATCATTTGTATCGTCCGCACACTACAGCAGATTAGCATTAGCTTACCACCAGACGTCGTCTAGCTCGCATCCTGTCTTCTAGTTCATACTGATTCATGGCTTCCCACACTCTCATGTACTTCTCCTGAGTGTTTCGCCTCGCTGCCCGCAGCCTGTTTTCCGCTGCCCGCAGCCTGTTTTCCGCTGCCCGCAACCTTTTCCGGGTCTCTTCTCTTCGATGTTTGACAAAAAAGCACAAACTGAGCAGAATGTTCAGCAAAGCCACGAGATCCTCCATGTTTGTTGTCTATCTTTTCAGGGTCTTCTTCTTAAGTTTTATGGCGGTTGGCAGACCAACTGTGAAGCTGCATTACCGCCACCTACTGGACTGAAGTGTGGACGGAGAGTAAACATAAATAAATAAAACCTACTGCTGTGAAATCAACTTATTAACTCAACTAAATTCTCTTCAGTTTGTATTTTTCAAGGAAATAATTTTATATTTCACTTTACTGACATCACTACTAAAAATGTCACAAATTGTAAATTTAATATTCATTTTATTTCTTTTTGGAAATCAAAGAGGCGTTCAATTCAAGATCAACTGGACTTTATTTGTAACAGAAGACGTTTCGCTTCTCATCCGAAAAGCTTTATCAATTCAATGAACCAGACTGTGTGTGCGTGTGGATTTATAACAGGAGTCACGCACCATCATATGTAAATTGCAAGCTGAGGTAACACATACATGTAAATTGACAGATCACACCTTAACAGTAGGGAGTTCCCTTGAAGTCTCTGACAGCAGACACAACAACTGTATGTAAATTGGAAATGCCTTCTTTCTGTTTCACAGTAGTGTTTCACAGTAGTGTTTCACTTTCTTTTTGGAAATGCCTTCTTTCTGTTTCATAACCAGAACATTCCATAAAAACATGCTGAACTGTTTTAGGGAGATTACATTGGTCACAAAGCCTTGTTGTGTACTTTCCAATTATTTAAAGAGATTTATTAAGGCCTGCATGTCCTATTGTGAGTCATTATTGAGTCTAGATTCCTGTTTCTTCCTGCTTTCCTTGTGTGTCCTACTTTTTTCTGAATGTTATAAAAATGTCTTCCTGTATCATCATGTCTCAGTTTTCCTGCCATATTTTCTTAATACAGTATATATATTATCAATTTACATTCATTCTTTGCACATTCATCTTTGCTCATTGGCATTTCATAGATTGGCCCTATCTCTAGAAATGAGACCACGCTGCATATTTATAACCTAGGAGAGTGGGACCTCCTATGCATGCAGCAGTCTCATTTGCCTTGATAGGAAAGAAAACTTCTTCAGGTTGGTCTTGCGAGGGCGCAATCCCCCATACTACTGTGTTGTACCGAGTGTCAGTGGCGGCTGCTCATTATTTTTCATGGGGGG
>JBBPBX010013127.1:0-42549 GCA_038048925.1 Garcialebias charrua | reverse complement strand
GGTTTGACAAACAAGAAGCTGAAAATGAAACAATGCAAAGCTGCAGGGAAAGCAAGAAAAGTTCAACATCAAGAAGAAAAACGACAAGTGGGTTAATTAGTCCTCGTCTCCAGGACTCGTTCAGCTGCGGACCAGAACCATCGTCATACTTTAAGCACAAAGATTCTGACTACCGTATTTTCCGGACTTTAAGTCACACCTGTTTGCCTAATTTGCATGCCCTGCGACTTATAGAGAGGTGAGACTTGTTTATGGATTTTTCCCATATTTTAGACCAATTTTTGGCTCAGATATGACCGTTTTTCCATTTAGGCAAAAATGGTGCAGTACCACCTTTGTCCACTAGGGTACACCAACCATTCCCACCTCATGTGTCCGACGAGAGCCTCCTCTGGACGGACTCAGTCTGTCGCAGCCCGGCCTCCTGCTCTGGAGGTATGAACTACTGTTAGCTCAGTGTTTGTTAGCAAAATAGGTCAAGAACCACAGGACAGATTTTGATCAAACTTACAGAACGTAATCACTAGATGAATATTTACAACCGATTAGCTTTATGAGATGTCTGAGATCAAATTCGATGTTTTATAGACGTAAATGTGTCGCAGTTAACTTAGTTGATTTTTCCTTGTACGTTTGAGCTCATAAATCACACAGCAGATTTTTTTTCAAACTTACAGAAAGTAATCACTAGATGTACATTTACAAACTGTTAGCTGTTGGAGTTATTTGAGATAAAATTCTATGTTTTATAGACGTAAATGTGTCGCGGTTAGCTTAGTTGTTTTTCCTTGTACTTTTTCAAAGCGAAAAAATTTAAATCCAGCAGATTTGACCATTACGTGAATTTATTAAGGAACGGTTAAGCTAAGACACATGTTTGCTATAATTTTCAGCAGACAAATAATTGTTTTTACCGTGTTAATCTTGTGAAAAGTCCTTCCGTGCATGCTTCTGTGGTCGACATTTTCAGCAGAGCAAATGACGCGCTGACACGTCGCGTAGCGGTGACGCATAATAGATGCGACTTATATAAAGGTGCGACCTATAGTCCAGAAAATACTGTACTTCTCGTGCATAATCGTCACCCGTCACAAAAAACAGAAAGAGGTAGACTCAGGGAAATATTTATTAGATGAAACTGGCATAGCCCAATTCAAGATGGCCGCCACAGCTAATCAACACAGAAATGACTGTAACTTAGTTGTACTGAGCTAACGTTTGGTGTGGTAGTAGCTGAGAGTCATTACTACAGGTAGTCCCCGACTTACGAGCGCTCTAACTTACGAGGTTCCGGACTTACGAGCTGGCAAATTTTTGGAAAAAACGCAAAAAATACTGAGTTTTTCTGTGTTTTTTCACCACAGTTCGTTAGCTAAACATGTGGACACACGTTTCCGATCATTTTTATGCACTCATAAGCAGTTTTTCGATGAAAAACGAGTGTTTGTAGTCGCGCTAGCAAAACCGTTCCAACTTACGAGCGAAATTCCGGACTTACGAGACACGTGGCGGCCGTTCCAATTTACGAGATTTCCGTGTTACGAGCGCCTCGTTGTAACGGAACTCGCTCGTAAGTCGGGGACTACCTGTACACATATTTTAACAGGGATATCTTGTGACTTACATGAAGTTTAATGTTTTTTTTTTACAGGTTTGACCCAAATGGCCGAACATTTCTTCGTCTAAAACGTTGCATGAAAGGTCATGATGGTGTTTGGCCTGTTAATCCAGGACTACTCTGGAACAACGGAAACTGGTACCATAGACTGAGTCTAAAACACGCGGTTGGGGTTAGGGAGTCAGCAGACTGTGTCTTACAAGTTCACGTCAGGTCATTTAAAAGACCTCAGAGAAGAGTTTGGGCTCAATCTTTAGACTTAGATTAGGCATTCTGAAGAAAATCCTACAATGCTCAGTCAGATCATCTGGACGGGTTCTTTCTTTTGCCGAGACGTTTTGTCCTTCATCCAAAGGACTTCTTCAGTCCGAGGAGCCACAAACCACCCGTTGCTGTAGAAACAACAGGGAACTATGAAGTTTGTACAAACAGTTCCTCTTCATCCAGAGGAAGATGATTTCACCTGTTTGTATCCAGGATCTGGTTCTTCTGGTCATTATCCATACTTCATGACCCTAAGCTGAGGGTTGGAACAAAGAGCCACCAGTGAATCAAGAAGATTTTGTAATGAAGTAAAATACCCTATCTTCTTATCAGATGGTAAAGTATTGTTTAAGTTAGAAGATGTAAATGTTTTTAGATTTATAAAGACTAAACTCATATAAATATCTAATATTGTGTTCTTTGGACCGCCAATGGAGAAAATCCTCTTGACTGAAGTACATGATTCAAACCGGAGAGAACAGTTCATTGTTTTCTGCCTTAATTTGCTTCAACACCACCACCTTTATTCTTTTCTTCTGTCTTCACGTCGGTTCTGCTGTCCTCCAGAACAAAGCAGATCTGTTTCTTTGATCGTCGTCTCCTCCCTCCCTTCCCCTCGTCTGGCCCTCGCTGATAAATATTCATCCCTCACTTCGGCGGAGGGACTGAATCTGATATTCATTTTCTGTTTGGACGGAGATCCTCGCAGCGTTGCGACGCAAAATGAGTCATGGCTGTCGTTTGGCACAAGAATCGTTACGACTACACATCTGTGGAACATTGAGGACTGGGTGTCTTTGGCTGTTTGTGACTCAATGTGAGTTTCCTGTCACTGATGACAAAACTCAAGTTCATCTTCCTGGGACTGCTGCCCTGGTTGTGATTTAACGATGGAACGTAACCAAATGATGGTAAACAAGTTCTGCAGCTGAGTATTCCAAGAGTCATTCTGTCTCTAACCAACAGTTTGTTCTCAGTAATTATATTTTCTTCATCCAGAAAAGGAAATGTCATCTTTTCTCTGATAATCACTCATTGTTATGGTCCATCTTGATTGGTGGGTACATTTTGCCTGACCAGGCCATATTAACTTCTTGTGGATGATCATGGTCGACTGCAGCTGATAGCGCCTCTTTGCCAACCTTAAAGAGATGTTTGATAGATCTCACTGGACTGACCAACACTCATCTGCCCCCACAAAAGGAAGGTCATTGGTCCAAGAACTATCAAGTCTCACAAGTGTCCCTGTCCACATTGAGACCAGTTTTAAATCACTATGTACTGAGTGACAGAACCAAGAAAGAAGCTCCGCCTCCAAAAGATGCACCTTTCTGTTGGCCTGAAACCAAATGTATTCTGGTTTGATGGACAGATAAGACAGATTGGACACAAGTACCGGTATAAGAAGTCTGGAGGCATCAAAGGTGAGGCTTTAGGACCTAAAACGACTCTGCCAACCGTTAGGCACGGTGGTGGTAGCATTATGTTGTGGAACTAAAGTGAATGGAACAATGAGGGGTGAGGAAAACCCCCAAATATTTCAAACCTGCAGTTGGATCTACCTACCTACTTTCTTTCTTTCCTTCCATCCATCCATCCATCCATTCATCCAGCCTCTTTACTCGCTTTTTCCTTTTTGGGTCGTGGGTGTCACTGGTGTCTATTTTGGATAAAACATTGTAAAAGCCGTCCTAAAGCCCCAACCTCCACCAGACTGAACAGCTGTGGACTAAAAGCTGACAAAACAAACAAACAAAACAACAGTTGACTTCTGCTAGAAAGACTGGTCCAGTGTCAGCCAGAAGCTTGTAGATGGAGACGAGAACCCTGTGGTCCAGGTGAGACGTGCTAACAGACAATTAACCATATACAGTATATCAGTTTGAACTCGCGTCAATTAGAAAAACATCTACAAATAATTCAAACTTGTTTTTCAAAATCCTTGAAACTGTAAGAAACAGAATCATTTCATCCTGTAAAAGAAAAAAACTAAAATACATTATTTAAAGCCTGAAACTATTTGATATTCATGAGTGGACGGGAACTTCTGCCAGTTTCTGTATTTTGTGCATCAAGGCACGAGGATGAAACCTGACTGCAGACTTGACTTGAGTCAGTGATAATAATAATAAATAAATAAAAAACCTGGACCAACGTATTGAAGATGACTCGTTAGTGCAGCGATGTGTTTCATTAAAGGTTTCCCTGAACAACGGTCGTGTTCCTAACAGTTCCCTTTGACGCTCGCTGCTGAAGGTTCAGGTCTGTGAAGACGATGCTGCCAAACAGGAAAACCTTTGATTTGAAACAACAAAGCTGCACAGCTCAGGGCGCAGCCGAGTGTCGTTTCTGATGCTTCCTGCAAATTCAAAAACACCCAGAAGAAGAAGAAAGGATTGTCCGCAAACACTTTGAGCTTCAAGACAAACAAAACAAGGAAATTAGGGACACTAATGAGTCACAACCAGAGTCCACGACAACTCTGTCCTGGATTAATATTTGAACGACAGTCAAAGCTCCTGAACAGAATGATACAGCGTTTCCCCTACCAGTACCCAAGGAGGGCGCCCCGCCCTGTCAACAGAACCGAGCACCCTGCCTACCAAAATGTCCTTCATGTTCTCGCCGTGCATGCACCGGTTTCCTCTGGGTACTCCAGTTTCCTCCCACAGAACAAAAACATGCATGTTAGACTGATGGTAACTCTAAATTGTCCTTAGGTGAGTGTGAGAGCAGAAATGGTTGTTTGTCTCCATGTGTCCCTGTGATGGACTGAGACATGTCCAGGGTGTCCCCTGCCTTTCGCACAGTGACTGATGGCTATAGCCCCGTGACCCAAAAAGGAAGAAGCAGATAAAGATGATGGATGGATGGATGGGTAATAATAATAATACGTTTTTCTTTTATCCGCTTTCTTCTTACCATGGCCCAGAGACCCAGCAGTAACTGTGTGAGACAGGGGACAGTGGACTAGTCTCCAGGCCAACTCAGGGACAATAGACTGGTGAAAAACCCACTAATTAGTATTAGTATTGAATATTAGTATTAGTACCAGGTCTAATTAGTGTTAGCTAGTGCTGTATTAGTATTAGTATTGGTGATTAGTATTAGTACCAGGTCTAATTAGTATTGGCTAGTATTAGTATTGGTGATTAGTATTAGTACCAGGTCTAATTAGTATTGGCTAGTATTAGTACTGGTTTTAGTACCAGGTCCAAATAGTATTGACTGCAGCTGTGTTTATTTTTCTTTGCATAAAAGTAAAGATTTCAGTCAAACAATGTATTTCCCAGAGGATGATAAAGATAAAGTTACTAACTCTGGACGTCCTCACAAACTGGAAGCTGAATCCGACAGGACTGGTGCTCTAACTACTGACAATGGGGCTAATGTCGTGAAGGTGGTGCAACTGAACACTAACGTTAGCTTGCTAACTTGTTTGGCACGTAGCTACTGTCAAGCGGGTTGGAGAATTGAAGATAATTGATTATTGTGGATTTATTTTACAGACCAGTTAAAAATAAACTTACCATGCTATATTCAGCTAAAAATGAAACACAGTATTGCTCGCTGCTTCAACTGTGATGAAAGCGAAACTTAAGTGAACGGCCATGACTTGGAAGTACTCTTTATGAGCCCTCTGCTGGATACATTGCAGAACTACAGCTGGTTCCAGCATTTTAGGGCTGAAAATTAGAAGTATTTATATTATCACCGATACGGATATGTCCCCAAGTGTCTATATCGGCCTAAAATATCAGCCATACCACTGGCTCTACTAAAGAGTCCGGCTTTTTCATGAAGAAAAAGGAAAAATAGACTAAAGCTACATTTAACTACATTTAATTTGAATAATGTTGCTCATATTATCCTCATATTAAACATTGTGGAAAAGGTAAGCCCTTTTTATTTCAAGATAAAACACGATTTGTTTTCATGTTTCAGACTGTTGGGAGGAATATTTGGAGAAATGTCCAGAGTTTGTTTCTGAGGAAGAAGAAAATTATTTGTTTTTAACCATGTGAGGCTGTGAAGCAGTGGGCTTCCCTCAGCAAACGTTTGTTGGTTGATTTACGCAGTTTAGCTCTAAGTTTGGTTTTAAACGTCGCTGCAGCCTCTCTAATGAGGCTCTCGCCTACACACAGTAAATTTTACTTTTTTATTCCTCTCACATGTGAGTATTGATCAAACATTCTGTCCTTTGGAGTAAACGAGCAGAAAAAAAACATCATCAGACGACTTTTAGTTTTTGCAGTTTCTTACAGAGGTGTATTTATTTAAAAAAAGGGGCTCGCAAATGTAAATTTAGCATCTTTTTTCTTCATTTTCTACATCCTTGTTTGAAGAAACATTTGTTTATATTATATTTTGTCTCATTAGTTGTGAAAGGAAGAAGCGGGTGAAGATAATGGATGGATAGTTGTAAATAAATATTTGGTTGCTTCTTTATGCTTAGCTTTATCTAAAGTTTTGTTAATGCATAATCTTAAAGAAAAAAAACTTTAGCTTCAGCCCCGCCCACTCAATTTGACTGACAGGTCAAATACAAAAAGATGAACTGCAGCACGACCAACAAATAAAAGAATCACATAAGATTTGAGATTTGAAATAAAGATTTAACAGTTCCTCAGAGGCTGCAGTGCAGTTTAATATCTGATCAGTTATTGAACACATTGTTACAAAGTGTTAGATCTCTAACGGAGAGGAGAACGTGGAGATGAGTGATGAAGACTGAACGATGAAGAGGAGGGAGGAAGACAGAAGAGCTGCAGAGACACTGCTGTCCGTCATGAGCCGCAAGCATCGTGATCAAAACATGTTCTGATCCATTCAAGAGTTACACCTTTTATATGAATAAAGACTTAAAGACACTTTACACATCCATCCAACATCCATCCAGCATCGTGATCAAAACATGTTCTGACAGATTCAAGAGTTATTACACATTATATATAAATAAAGACTTAGACACTTTACACATCCATCCAACATCATCCAACATCAATCCATCCAACAGCTAAAATCAGCTAAGCAGTGATTAACAGCTAAAATCAGCTAAGCAGTGGCTAAGAGCTAAAGTTAGTTTGGGATGAGCAGTTTGTTGAAGCTTTGTTCGAGGATCTTTGGTCTCCACGTCTTTCTGTGCAGCGTTTTATTTTACGATGAACCTTTAAACACAAATGTTTTTCTATATAAACTGTTAAAACAGCTCAGAGTAGCCGAAGCTGTGTGTAAAAAATAAAATTAAAATAAACAGTGAGCGCTGAGTCAGCATTCAGACAAATACTTTGTTTTCTGTTTATATTTGTCAATAGAAAGTCACTGAATAAATGACAACAGATTTCCGCAGCTGATCCTCTTTTCTTTTAGAGATAAATAAATAAATAAATTAATTAATTAATTAATCTTGGCCTTCAGCCAGAAAAGCTTCTGACATGACAGGGAGGAAGACAATGGCTCACAATAAACATTTGATATAGTGTCTCCTGCGAGATGTGGACCGTTTTTGTCCTGTTGGACAACAACGGGCGTCCGTCAGATGCCTGAGTGGACGTCTCGCCGGGCCGTCAGAGTCGTCCACAACACAAAGTTTAAGGTTAATAGAAACGGTACAAATAAAGGACTGTTAACAACCGGTCTCCAGGTGGCGCCGAGTCCTCCTGCATATGTTGGATGAACATGTGAGACGGAGGGATCAACAGATAAAGAGAGGACATCTGTTCGTCTGAACGCCGGCCTCCTGTTTGTCGTTTGTGTTTGAATGAGCCGACAGCTGAGAGGAACAAACCCTCAGCCTCTGCTGGCAGCACCTGGTCCTGGTGTCGGGTCGGTCCAGTCCACAGCGCGCTCAGAACGACTGCCCGTTCTCTTCCACTGTTTAGCTCGTAGCTCTGATGCAGCAGGTTTAATGAGCAGCAGAGACTCAGCTGAGAGGTTCATCAGAACATCTTCAGGTACCGGTGGGACCTGGATGACTGATGAAGCTGGTTCTAGTTAAATCTGATCTGCACACGGGTCAGAACCAAACTTCTCAGTTATTAGTGATGACTGCAGGGAGGGAGGTTCCTCCTGGCTCTTGTCTGGACTCTCAGCTAGCTTCTGCATCACAGCCATGTAAACGAGTAGCTGACCGACGAGGCAACAGGCGCTGAACAACGAGGCATCCTCGCACATGACCGGCAGTGAATTGTGGGTAAAATTTACCGGTATGTTAAAAATTTAATACGGTAATTTATCGGTGTTTCTACTGATTACCGGTAGTCTGTTCTTTTTTCTGTTAATTCTGTAGGATGAAAATTATTCAGTTAAACCATGAGTGAGATAAGCTGCATACACAAACATGTGACCAGTCTGCCTGAGTTGAAAGACAACCTGCTGGTGACGTCTATGAGACGACATCTGGTGGTTAACTCTTGTACTACAACAAGCGCGGCCATTTTGTTTCAGGCGCTGTACAGTTTCTGATATCAGAATGGTAAATGGTAAATGGAGCTTATTTGTATAGCGCCTTCCAGCCCCCTCTGAGGAGCCCCAAAGCGCTTTACAATACGAGCCATCTACCCATTCATACACACATTCATACACCGTTAGTGGTAGCCTGCCTTGTAGGGCGCTATCCAGACCTACCGGGAGCAACTCGGGGTTAAGTGTCTTGCCCAGGGACACAACGACACATGGTGGGCGGATGCGGGACTCGAACCTCCGACCTTCCGATTGGGGGTCGACTGCCATTACCACTGTGCCACGGCCGCCCCATGTGAATGTGAGAATGTGAACACCTGCAGCAAATAGACAGGTGCATTTTGTTTATGTACAAAATAGTGTTTTAATTTAAATTCAGCATGCGCAGCTTACACTGCGGTGTGTTCTATAGATCAGCAATTACGGTACTAGTCATATCAGTGGCTATATTAGCATTAGTGTCACGCAGTACAGGTAGTCCTCGGGTTACGACGTTTCGCGGTTACGAACGCCCTCCCATTGAAAAGCATTGTTCGAGTTACGCGGTTTATGCACCTTTACACCCAAAAATACGGTACCGAAACTCACCGGAGGACAACGGAAATTTACAGGAGGTTTACAGGAGGGAGGGGGGAGAGTAGCTTGACGCACTCAGTGGAAAATTACTACAGGAGACCTCATTGTTTGGACAGGCAGACCGGAGACAGAGGAGGTTAGGAGGGCAGATTTTGTCACCAGACGGCAGAAACAGCGGAGCTGGACCGAAGGAGCAAGAGCTAACATGCTAACAGACCTTGCTGTAAACAATCTGGACCGTGCGAACTACAGGCAACCTCAGATGTTGGAGAGACACCGAGCTAACATGCTAACAAGTGGAGGAAGGCTTCACCAGACCAGCTCCTAGTAGGTTATTAACTCTTTTTTCCTTCATTATGGCTCCGAATGTATGTGTGTTTTGATAATTATGTAGGGTACTGTGTTAGGATAGGCTAAGTGCTTGATAAAATACAGTATATTGTACGTATGAAGTGCCGTTTGGACGTATTTTCCGACTTACAGACGATTTTCGAGTTACGACGTCACGTATGAACGAAACTCGTTCGTAAGTCGGGGACTACCTGTAATCTTAGCTGTGTTAGCATTAGTAGTCTAATCATTAACTGTATTAGCATTAGAAGTAGTTGTCTTATCTTTAGCAGTGTTAGTGTTAGCAGTGTTAGCATTAGCAGTCTTATCTTTAGCAGTATTAGAATTACCAATTGTCATCTTATCATTAGCCGTGTTAGCATTAGCATTAGTAGTTGTATCTTTTGCAGTGCTACCATTATCAGTTATCTCATCATAATTGTGTTAGCATTAGCAGTGTTAGCATTAGTAGCTTTATCTTGAGCAGTGTTAGCATTACCAGTTGTCGTCTTATCATTAGCTGTGTTAGCATTAGCATTAGTAGTCTTATCTTGCGCGTAGCGTTAGCATTAGCAGTAGTAGCACGAACAGTAGTTTGAAGCAAATTTTAAAGAGAACAGTTTTTGAAGGATTAGAGGAGTTCTCCATCTATTTCTAACAGAGGAAAATAAAACAAATATTTTAAAAAGTATAAAAAATGGCAAACTAAAAGTCAAAGCAGCCATCTCTGTAATGAGCCAAACGCTTTGATACAAACATTTAAAATAGCGCAACATTTGCAGAAGGAGTTGGATGCCAAATAACTTGCTGAATCAACATTTATATTCTGTTTTTGTTTATTGATGTGTTTGTGCAGGAATCGTCCTGATGTACAACACGTGGGATTGACAGCAGGGTTCTGTTTGTGTTGTGTGTGAAGTTAAACATCAGCTGTGTTGAACTCAGTATGTGAACTGTCACTTCACACGCCTCCGTCTGCTTCGCCTCCATGATGGAGACTAACAGCAACACGTCAACAATCTGTTCACCTGCCAGCAGCTTCGGCTCATATTTAACATCTCACGTTGGATATAATCAGTCAACCTCTGCCTCGCTTAAATATTTAAATTTATTTCAGGGTCTGATAAAAACCCTCTGAGTAATTTATTCGTCAGTTTGTTTTTTACGTCACGGCGTTAACAGATTAAATTTAGCTGTTTGAATGAACCACAATATGAGACAAAGAAAGAAAGAAAACCTTTTTAAACAGCTTTAAATAACATTTGTTTTTTGTTTCACAACCAAATGAAGCCAACGTTAAAGCGTTGATGTTTGTCCTGGAGGTCAAATGATTGTGGACAGATCAGGCGACGCCGACTCAAAGGCCGAACATCAGGTTTCTTGTCATTTATGTGAGAGGATCAGAAGTTCCACACGGAACAAGAGAGTTTACGAATGGATGGAGGTTACACCAGAATACGTCTAACTTACGAAAGGCGTATAAAAAACTGAACTAAAACCTACAAAAAAAATTAGAAAATAAAAATAAAATGAAGGTTAACAGAGTCCTAGCAAAAATAAAATCTAGCCGAAAAAGAACAAAAATCAAATAAAAGATAAAAACTAAAGTTAGTAAAAACAATGTTAACTGATGTCCCCCAGTTGCTGAGATTTTAATAGAAAATATTTAGTTTTCAAAATGAGTGTTTTTTCTGAACTAAAACTGAACAGACAACGTTAACTTAACTTAAATGTTTTTGATGCAAGACAACTGAATAGGTAGAAGTTACAGTGTTAGTGTGTCAGTATAATTACTAATTATTGTCAAATTTCAAACAATATTATCGTTTATCAAACTGTTTCTGATGACTCTCTACTTCCTCTAAGTAAATAAAAATTAACATCTGACCACTAATATAAATAATAATATTCAAATATACGTAGACCGTCACAGAATATGTTTTATTGACATTTAATTCTGTTGCACCTTGTAGCACTTTGAGATTTTCATTAATGAAAAGTGCGTTATAAATTGAATTCATTATTATTATTATGGTAGCACTTGTCATATATTGTGACCACACTGTATAGAAAAACAATAAATACTTGAACCAAACTATTTCTGATGACTCTCTACTTCCTCTAAATAAATAAAAATTAATATCTGACCACTAATATAAAGAATAATATTCAAATATAGATGGTCACAGAATATGGTAGCACTTGTCATATATTGTGACCACACTGTAACTTATAGAAAAACAATAAATACTTGAACCAAACTGTTTCTGATGACTCTTTACTTCTTCTAAGTAAATAAAAATGAACATCTGACCGCTAATATAAAGAATAATATTCAAATATAGACGGCCACAGAATATGGTAGCACTTGTCATATATTGTGACCACACTGTAACTTATAGAAAAACAATAAATACTTGAACCGAACTGTTTCTGATGACTCTCTACTTCCTCTAAGTAAATAAAAATGAACATCTGACCGCTAATATAAAGAATAATATTCAAATATAGACGGCCACAGAATATGGTAGCACTAGTCATATATTGTGACCACACTGTAACTTATAGAAAAACAATAAATACTTGAACCGAACTGTTTCTGATGACTCTCTACTTCCTCTAAGTAAATAAAAATGAACATCTAACCGCTAATATAAAGAATAATATTCAAATATAGACGGCCACAGAATATGGTAGCACTTGTCATATATTGTGACCACACTGTAACTTCTAGAAAAACAATAATTAAATACTTGAACCAAACTGTTTCTGATGACTCTCTACTTCCTCTAAGTACATAAAAATTAACATCTGACCACTAATATAAAGAATAATATTCAAATATAGACGGTCACAGAATACGGTAGCACTTGTCATATATTGTGACCACACTGTAACTTATAGAAAAACAATAAATACTTGAACCGAACTGTTTCTGATGACTCTTTACTTCTTCTAAGTAAATAAAAATTAACATCTGACCGCTAATATAAAGAATAATATTCAAATATAGATGGTCACAGAATATGGTAGCACTTGTCATATATTGTGACCACACAGTAACTTATAGAAAAACAATAAATACTTGAATCAAACTGTTTCTGATGACTCTTTACATCTTCTAAGTAAATAAAAATTAACATCTGACCGCTAATATAAAGAATAATATTCAAATATAGACGGTCACAGAATATGGTAGCACTTGTCATATATTGTGACCACACTGTAACTTATAGAAAAACAATAAATACTTGAACCAAACTGCTTCTGATGACTCTCTACTTCCTCTAAATAAATAAAAATTAACATCTGACCACTAATATAAAGAATAATATTCAAATATAGACGGTCACAGAATATGGTAGTACTTGTCATATATTGTGATCACACTGTAACTTATAGAAAAACAATAAATAATTGAACCAAACTGTTTCTGATGACTATTTACTTCCTCTAAGTAAATAAAAATTAACATCTGACCACTAATATAAAGAATAATATTCAAATATACAGTCACAGAATATGGTAGCACTTGTCATATATTGTGACCACACTGTAACTTATAGAAAAACAATAAATTCTTGAACCAAACTAAAATTTAACAGACAACGTTAACGTAACTTAAATGTTTTTGATGCAAGACAATTGAATAGGTAGAAGTTACAGTGTTAGTGTGTCAGTATAATTACTAATTATTGTCAAATTTCAAAGAACATTATCATTTATCGCGATAATTTCTAAGTCAATTAATCGCCCAGCAACATTTTTTATTGTGACAGTCCTACTCACAGGGACTAAAAATGTGTCCAACGTTTGGAGGTTTTCATAAAACAAAGAAACGGTGTGCTCTTCAACGAGGAACATGAAGAGAAAACACTTCCTGTCTCCTTAGGTTCTACAGAAGAACTGTTTATAGTGCTGCTTACAGCTGAAATCAACTGTGCATGCATGTGTGTGCATGTGTGATATAAATGGCTCCAGGATGAAATGAAGTTCTAACTGCAGACAGAACATTTGGTTTCTCCTCTAACTCTGCGCAGCAGCTACAGGAAGACGAACTGGTCGGGTCTCTCAGATGAAGCGTCGGTGCTCGATGAGTCTCCTGCGGAGCGTCGAGAACGCCAACGTGTAATGTTTACGTTTATGTTTATTAAATTTGTTCATTTTTTAACAAAAGAAACAATACAAGACAATCTCATTAAATGATAGTGTACAAAATGTAAAAAAATGAAAGGTAGCAGAAAGAAGAATAAATCTTATTATATCTGCCCCTTACTTACAACAATCAGATTAAACAACAATAATCAGCCATGTAAACAATAATAATCTTCAACCAACTTTTTCCAACAATCAGATTAAACAATAATAATCTTCAACCAACAGTACAAAATGACTAACTCTTTCTAATTTTCTAATTGATACAATACACATTACGCTATTTCATATATATTTTTTAACACATTTGTTTTGATCATTTTTTAAAATGTAAACATTGACTTGGCATTTTTAACTACATTCTCCAAGCCATTCCATAATCTAATTCCCTGGATTGATGTAATCCAGGGAATGTAATGTTGTTCACTCGGAGCTCACAGGAAGGAGCCCGAAGTGAGCGCTCATTCAGACTCGTCCTTTAACGAGAAATTTACGGGTTTCTGTCAGGAAACATCTGAAAAACATGAAGCTTTCCATCTTCATCACAAATAGTCCACTTGTTATTAAAATATTCACGTGGTAACGACATAAATACATGCGAGTCGGAAACTGCTGAAATGAACCGTGACGAGCGAAACGAGACCAGGATCTGACTGCTGCTGTTTGCAGACACAAAGGAATTAAGCAACAAACACAAATATTCACAACATGTACTTGCAAACGATGCGCACTCTGACTGTTCTCATCCTCCTCCGCGGGTCACTTTGGTCTCCTTCAGGTCCGAACACGTCAAACGTTCTTACAGTTCTCCTTGTTCCGACTCAGAAAACACCTGAGGTCAATTTGAGACCAAAGGTCCAAACCTCCCGACTCGGACTTCGTTGATTCTGTTTAAGTTTCTAAACGTCTTTAAAACTTGTGCATGTACAAAGCCCCAACACCTTCAGAGAGGAAACTGAATCCTTGAAGAAGTTTAAGCTTCAGCTGAAAAATAATGTTTAGAAAACAGACGCAGCTGAAAGGTGCACATGTTCCTGCTTCTGACTGTGAGGGGGCATGTGTCTCTGTTAGCAAAATAACTCGTGAACAACTAGATGGATCTTATAAACAACTAGAGCTAAAATAATCACTGAAGCCCTCCTACAACTAGTTAAAGTGAACAAAGGTCTCGAAAAAAGTGAGAAGAGGTTAAGAGAGCAAAGACATAAACGTGAAGAATTTATGATTAAAAAGTCACAAAACAATGATAAAAGTGAACAAAAGATGAAAAAGTGAAGAAATCATTATTAAAAAGTGAAGAAATTACGATTAAAAATGAAGAAATTATGATACAAACATTAAGAAATTATGATTAAAAATGAAGAAATTATGACAAAATGAAGAAATTATGATTAAAAAGTGAATAAATTATGATAAAATGGAGAAATTATGATTAATATGAATAAATCATGATAAAAAGTGAAGAAAATATGATTAAAAGTGAAGAAATTATGATACAAAAGTGAAGTAATCATGATAGAAATGAAGAAATTATGATAAAAAGTGAAGAAATTATGATACAAAAGTGAAGAAATTATGATTAAAAGTGAAGAAATTATGATAAACTGTGAAGAAATAATGATTAAAGTGAAGAAATTATGATACAAAAGTGAAAAAATTATGATAAAAATGAAGAAATTATGATTAAAAAGTGAATAAATTATTTGAAGAAATTATGATAAAGACTGAACAAAGTACAAATATTTGTTTAATTTGTAGCAAACAGTTGCAGCCCAGTGAGAATCTTTAGGGAAGTCTGACGTTCTCATCATCACCACAGAACAAAACGTGGATGATAATGTTTTCTCTGTGTGTGTGTGTGTGGTATCTGAGATTATTCCCTAAATAGTCCTCTGAGGGTGAACAAACTACCGTGGATCTAAAAGACTGTTGGTTGAAAACTTTGACATGAGGGTGGAGGCTGACGTGAAGGTCTGGATCGGGTCTCTGTGGTCTGGTTTGGTTCTGCCTCCTCGTGCCTTTTTTCTAATTACCGCCCAATTTCCCACCTCTCTTTTCTGTCTAAAGTGCTGGAAAAAGCAGTTGCTGCTCAGCTGCAGGTCCACCTACAGCAACACTCTCTGTATGAGAAGTTCCAGTCTGGATTCAGAGCGGCTCACAGTACTGAGACTGCATTGCTGAGAGTTACCAATGATGTCCTCATGGCTGCTGACACTGGTTCTCCCTCCATCCTTGTCCTCCTTGACCTCACTGCAGCTTTCGACACTGTGGACCATAGTATCCTCCTCCACCGTCTTCATGTGGAGGTCGGTCTCTGTGACACTGTCCTGGACTGGTTCAAATCTTTCCTCTCCAATAGGCTGGAATGTGTTAGTCTTGGCAATGCCACTTCCCAGACAGTCTGTGTCTCCTGTGGTGTCCCTCAGGGGTCAGTTCTGGGGCCCCTGCTGTTTTCCCTTTACATGCTGCCTTTAGGTCAAATTATTAATCAGTTCAACATTTCTTTTCACTGCTATGCCGACGATACACAGCTTTACATCAGGACTGGAGCATCCTCATCATCCCCATCATCTCCATCTTCACTCACTGCCCTCTCTGCCTGCCTGGAGGAAATAAGGGCATGGATGAATCAGAACTTTCTTCAATTAAACTGCTCCAAGACTGAGGCCATACTGATTGGCACCCCTCACCAGATACAAACATCAACTTTAACAACAATCTCCTTCTCTGGTCAAGACATCCCCCTCTCCACCTCTGTTACAAATCTTGGAATAAAAATGGACTCTCATCTTACATTTGAAAATCACATTAAGCATCTGTTTAAAACCTGCTTCTTCCATCTTCGAAACATCTCCAGACTTCGCCCATCTCTGACTTTTCCTGATGCTGAGAAACTCGTCCATGCCTTTGTCTCCTCCAGGCTCGACTACTGCAACTCCCTGTTTATTGGAATCCCTGGCAAAAATCTTCAGAAACTTCAATATATTCAAAACAGTGCAGCAAGGATTTGTTGAGAGTTCGTAAATTTGAACATATTACACCCATTCTCCATAACCTCCATTGGCTTCCTGTCACCTACAGAATTCAGTACAAAACTGCTCTCATTACACATCAATGCTTACACGGAACTTCACCAGATTATCTAAAGGACATTCTTGCACCATATTCATCCACCCGGTCTCTACGATCACAGAACAGTAATCTACTTCACATTCCACGAACCAAGTTAAGGACCATGGGAGACCGGGCATTCTGTGTGGCTGCCCCCCACCTGTGGAACTCCCTCCCTGACTACCTGAGAGCTCCACAGTCACTGGTTGACTTTAAACAAGGCTTAAAGATTTTTCTTTTTAAGCACGCCTATTCTGCCTCCACATGATTTTATTTTTGATCTTTGTTGATATTATTATTGATTTTACTTGATTTTATCACTTGTTTTATTTATTTATTTATTTATTTTTTAAGCACGCCTATTCTGCCTCCACATGATTCTGTCTTTAATCTTAGTTGATATCATTATTGATTTTACTTGATTTTATCACTTGTTTTATTGTTGTAGCACTTTGAGATTTTTATTAATGAAAAGTGCGGTGTAAGTTGAATTTATTATTATTATTATTATTATTATTATTATTATTATTATTATGTCAGCTGGACTTTGATCTGGATCGGGTCTCTGTGGTCTGGTTCTGCCTCCTCGTGTCAGCTGGACTTTGAGCAGTCTGAACAGCTGCAGGAACCCTGCAGAGTTCACAGAACAGCAGCTGAACGTTTGGGACATTTTCACGGTGCTCCGCTCTCTTTCTGTCTTTACTCATTTCACGTCGACGTGGTCGGAGTTTGCCGCCTCCTCTTCTTCTCGGACCAGAACCTCCGGCTCCGCCGCTGCTCGCTCATCTTCTCGTCACGTATTTGAAGCTGAGCTGTAGAAACAGGATCATGCGGTCGGCGGCTGCCGGAGCAGTTTAACGTCCACCAACACATGAAGCTCGTTGGTTCTGCTTGTGAAGCCGTGTGGACTGACCAGATCTTCTGCATCACGTTCTCTGATGGGCCGTCGTCTGATTTCATTTATGATGAATTAAAGGACGGCGGCTGAGGTCACTTGTCTGGGCTGAATGTCTGTAAAGGTTCTGATTCTCAGATTAACTCGTGTTAATCTCAGTCTGGTTCCTTCTTCTGCAGCGGCTCAGAAACCTCATCAGCTGCACGTTCCTCTCGGGGTCATGAAAACATCTTTATTATTCTCAGAGCTGACAGAGCAAAGGAAACTAAATCAATCGACGTCATAAGACTCGGGGGTTGAAGTGTAACCAAACAATTAGCCTTTGGAGATTATTGAAGTTAGTCAGCATCTTCTGACAGAAAAATCACAGCTAGATGTGTACAACATATTATTGCTTCCATCTTGGTAGGCAAGCTGAAAAAAGAGGAAACGCGTGATGGCGTAGACACAATGCCTCCAATTTCTTACTACAAAATTGTTAATCATCTAGTGTAGACAAAAAGTGCCGAAACTACGGAGAAGCTACGTGACCCAAAAACAACTCAATCGTTTGAATGGATTTGTAAAGAACGTCTGAACTCCACGTCAGTAACAACGTTCTGCTGACTGACAGAGTACATTTTCATCCCGTCATTGTATTAGTAAAATTATAAACAGACAAATAGTAATTATAAAAATCTAGTGTATGATACCGTTGCTGTTTTCTGACATAGGATCCAGGTTATAGGATTCAATATAGGATCAAGTGTCTACACAGTTTGAGTTGTAGCTCTCATCTTCAATGTAGATGTTCTAAAAAATGACCAAAGTACTTCTAGCCTTCAAACAATTATACTCTTAAGATAATTTAACAAAACTGACCAGATTAAAAGTGGCCTGGACAGATTCTAGACGTGTTCGAAGGCTTATCCTCACGGTTGATGCTTGCAAGCCAGATTTGCCAACGTTCTACACTCTGCACATGTTTCCTGATTTTTGGAAAACTACACTTCCCAGAACTGTTTGAAAGGTGAGAACACCCTTTGACCCAACATGAAACATCCATCGCAACTCGATTATCAAATGTTTACTCGAAGCTGTTATAGCCCAAGATGGCGGCTAGTGACGAAGTCCCCAATGTTGCGTCACCCCATAGCTTTGGGCTTTTTCAAACAATGTGGCAGAGATGTTTGATATTCTTGAGGTAAGAAGCTCTACAAACAGACGACAGGCTGTAATGATGGAGCCAAAGTTTCAGCTGATGGTAATAACAGTTTTTATTACATGTAAAAAACAATAATAAGGACCAGGAGTTTAGGAGAATGTTCTGGAAACCCTCAGATTGAAGGTATAGAATCTGAGCCAAGCCGTGAACACTTTGACACTCCTTCAGGACTAAAGAGAGGACTCTTCAAGACTATCCGAGTGTTTTTTGGTGACACCACTCAGTGAGAGGGACTCTCTTCAGCGAGTCAGAACCACAGCAGAGAGACTCGTCTGCCGTGGACACCACCCATCTGACGACTGGAGAGCAAAACAAGCTGTTCCCACTGATTGTAAAGGAGGTCGGAGAGAAATCTCACCTCCTCCAACTCACTCACAACAAGAACCCCTAACAGCTGGTCCGATCCTCCCATCACTGGGTCAAACCAGACACAAAGTCCACCCCGTCTCGCTACTCAGCGCTCTTATTTCCTGAACGCTGACCGGCTGCTGCTGAGGGAATTATGGGCAATAATTTATGGGAATTAAAGTTCATTCCTGGGTCTGAATTTAATGTCACTGGTTCAAGCATCAAGTCCTTTTAGAGATGTAAAAAATAAAAATACTTTTAGAAAATGTATTTTACAGTCTGAAAGTGGGAGAAATTAATGTGAAAATAATTATAACATTTTGTTGCTTATGTATAAGGCACATAAAGGCATGTTGCCCGTTAATATTCTAACAAATTTTGTTAAAAGAGAGAGTGTATATTTTCTTAAAGGAATTGAGATGTTTGTGAAGCCTTATTTTAGCACTAGTTTGAAGGAACGATCCACAATAATTCAGGGAATAGGATTGTGGAATGGTTTAGATGATAACGTTAAAAATGCCAGATCGCTGTATACATTTAAGAGACTGATAAAGACGAGTTTCTTGAAAGAATATGGAAATCGTTAATATAAATCTACTTCAGTTGTTGTCTGGTTTGATTTAGATGTTTGAGTTTTTATGTTTTTAATTTAGCTGATTGTTATTGCCTATGTGTATTACATTATAATTTAAATTTTGTAAAAATACTTTGATTGATCAGAATTAAGTAAAAAGGGGCAGTTTTCATAAGACTAGTTCTTCTTCTGCCACCTTTCATTTTATTTTCTTTACATTTTTTGATTGTATTGTATGTATGTGTATGTTTTTAAATGAAATGAATAAAATGTCTTAAAAAAAAAATCTTTGGGAACCGCTGGGCTCAGGACTGGAGACAAAACCAGAATAAACCGATCGAGATGAGATGTTTCGGTTCCTCGTTTCCAGAACAGACGGAGTCGTTTCAAACCCTCGGTTTAGTTTCCGTGAGTTGGAAACTGAAAGAAATATGAGAAAACGTGCAAATAAACTGAGATCTAACTGAGACATTTGGGACTAAACTGCAACAACTAAAGAGCTTTTAATTCGTAGGAATGTGACTTGAATCCTGGAATTATTTTGCATTTGAGTCTAAAAATTTCATTAGTTATTTATAAAGCTCAAAACAACTTAATGCATCCAAACGTTCAAATGTTTTTTGTCAAGAGAAGGTCTTGTTATAGCCTTAAGGGAACTGAGATTTTTGCAAAACCTCAGTATAGAACCAGTTTGAAGGGTTGGACTGTTTCGATACAGGAAATTGATTTATGGAACAATTTGGAAAACAATGTTAAATATGCTAAATCTATGCTCGTGTTTTAAAAAATGATCAAATCTAAGTTGTTAACAAAATACGAAAATCTTTAGTTAAATCCATTCTATTAGCAATTTTCTAGTCAACAATTGAAGTTTTTATTCAATTACTTGAAAAACATTGCTTGAGTTAATTGTTTGGATTGAGTTTGCTTTTGTATTTTTTGTTTTTTGAAAAAAAAGGGGCAGATACTATAAGATTATTTCTTCTCTCTGCCTCCTTTCATTTTATGTCTTTTATATTACTCACTGCATGTTTAAACTTTGTTTTTTAATTGATGTAAAATGATTAAATTTAATTAATAAAAAATAAAAAATAAACACAAACGAGTCATCAGAACCGGCAGTTAGAGCCCGGAGAGGTCCAGGCTCAGCGCAGTAAACAACCTGGAAATAAACACAAACAAGCCGTAAACACGAGGCTCAAACTGTGGCACCGTCCCTTAAACAGAGTTCAGTTTTTAAAGAAAAAAAAAAAAAATAGAGTTTGATTTTCTTTTTAAAAAATCAATTTAAATTTGGATAAAAAGTTAAACTGGAAACTAAAATATTTTGAACGACATTATAATTAAAATAATTACAGCTAGAAGTGGTCCAACAATGTGTCGGAGTGAGAAGCAAAACAACTTACTGATCTGAGCCTGGACCAAAACCCGGTTCTGACAGAAACCCAGTACTGAAGGAGGTCCAAAGGCTGAAGGGATTCTTCACATTTCTTCTGATTTTCTTGGAAAATAATCGTTACAAATGAAGGTTTTCGTGTTTCCAGGACTTTGAGAACAAGTGAACGGCCGATGTTCAGTACACCTGTGCTGACACTCTTCAAAATAAAAGCCTCTCACTGGTCCACAGGTGAGAAAAATAAAAGTGGTGAGTTTAACCTATCGAATCAGACGTTACATCGGGGGTCCTCCTCCTACCTGGTGGCAAATCTCGTGGACGACCACCATGGTGACCTCCATCTTGTAGGAAGACGACGAGACCTCCGCGTCCAACAAGATCTTCTGCTCCACGAACACGCTCAGGCCCCAGTTCTCCATGGCGGCGTACGGATGTTTGGGCACCGCCAACAAGTCTGGGAAAATTAAAAATAAAATAACACGTCAGCAGGTTGTATCCATTTGTGTGACAGGAAGTGGCTCTTTGGCAGAACGACATCAGAGCAGATTCTACTCTGAGTTTAAATTAAACCCATGAGTCACTTTAACGACCCGCATCCAACAACCGGAGTGTACGGTAGTTCACGTGCAGAGATCCACACGTCTGAGTCAGAGAAAATAAGAACGAGGATTTAAAAAATTATGATTTAAAGATAATTTAATGCCACTTATTGATGTGTGCTGCTTACTACCCATGCTGCTGATCTCATGCTGCTGATTATTTCATGTTGCCGTGTTCATTCGTCCTCATCTGCTCACACAGACTCATGTTCGTGCTGCTGTTGTTTGGCGCATTGTTTTTGTATAATTTGTGCTTAGTGTATTTATTAGTTTAGTGAATGTAGTATATTCTTAGTTCATGACTCAGATCTTACTACTAATTATTATTTTTTTTTTACAATTTGTGTTTTTGTTGGATGTAACTGGGACCCTGTGACCACCCGTCGACAAAAATCACGGAACAGAACATCGCCCTGCCAAATAATGTAGGTGAAACCCTGGAACGGTTTCCCTTTGTCGTCACTTCCGGTTGAAAAACGACAAAATGGGTTTGTGTGTGTTGCCAGACGTCTTAAACAATAAGACGTTTTTATTAAATTTTTGTATTTGTGAGTAAAGAATGGGAGTAAAAATAAATCAATCAGCTGCTGACGTGACTTTATGTCCATCAGAGCCATCTCCGCCTGAACTGTTTTAGACTTTAGCTCTTGAAGAGTTGTTAGTTTCATAAAAGCCACAAGATTCACATTTTTATGACAAAATATATTTATTTTTTATGCAATTAATTTAAAAAGAAACGCTCAGATGGATTTTTGGACATTTGAAAGAAGCTTCCAGTCCAGAGTTTTACGATGGAGCTTTGTTTTTGGTTAAACTTGCAGGAACCTTCCACCATATTTTATTTGGTTCTTGCAGAAGAAGAAAAGGACGTGTTTGACTAGAGTCGTGGGTAAAACTCAACGAGGAGGAAGAAGCTTTAATTTCAGTGATTAGAGGAAGAAAGAAAAGGTGTAAAGGTGAAAATTAGTTTTCTCACATCGACAGAAAGATGTGCTTTTAAGAACCGGAGGAATTCTTCTGCACGATAATGAGACAAACGTGCTCCTTATTTTTCGTGAAATCCAGAAAATGTGGCTCGCCGGATTTAAAAACCAAGCGATCATTTAAATATGTAAACACGCCGAGTTAGCTACTGTAGGTTCAGAAACACGACGAAACTTTATGTACACTTGATTCATCTTTTATTTTCCTCACAACTAAGACTATGTGAGGGATTTCTCACGGTCAGGATCTCAGTGGCTCGACATTTTTATTTACCATTTTTTCCGGACTATAAATCGCACCAGAATATAGATCGTTTTGTCCAATTATTGCCAAAAATTTGGAAAAATCCATAAACGGGTCGCACCTTAATATAGATCGCACGTGACGCGTCACCGCTGAGACGACCCAGAAATGTGGACGAGTGTTTAGCTCTGTTGCAAATGTCTGCCACAGGAGCGCACAGCAAGGCTTTTAAGAAGATTAACACTTAAAAACAATTATTTGTTTGCTAAAAATTATAGCTGACATTATAGCACAAGGGTTCCTGAGCTTAACCGTTCCTTAATAAATTCACGAAATGGTCAAATCTGCTGGATTTAAATTGTTTCGGTTTGAAGTCTTCCAAGCGGTCGCGTGCACTGCGAAAATAAATTATAAATAAATCAAATTTTATCTCAAATGTCTCATACAGGTCAACAGTTTGTAAATGAAACCCATATAATTACACTCTGTAAGCTAAAAAAATATCCGTCGAGTGGTTTATTAGCTATTTGCTAAAATATACACGGAAAAAAACGGAAGCTAACACGAGACGAGTCCGTCTCTAACAACAAATAAAAAAACGAATTTTATCTCATATGTTTCATACAGGTCAACAGTTTGTAAATAAAACCCATATAATTACCCTCTGTAAGCTGAAAAAATATCCGCAGAGTGGTTTATTAGCCATTTGCTAAAATATACGGTACACGGAAAAAAAACGGAAGCTAACACGAGACGAGTCGTCTCTAAAACAACGAATAAAAAAACAAATTTTATCTCAAATGTTTCATACAGGTCAACAGTTTGTAAATGAAACCCATATAATTACACTCTGTAAGCTGAAAAAATATCCGCCGAGTGGTTTATGAGCTATTTATCTAAATAGTATCCGTTTACGGTAGCTAACCGCTAACAACGATGCTAAAAAGATAGATTTTTTTATCTCAAACATCTCATAAAGCTAGTCAGTTGTAAATGTCCATACAGTGATTACATTCTGTAAGTTTGATAAAAATCTGTCCTGTGGTTCTTGACTTATCTTGCTAACAAACAGCTAACAGTAGTTACCTCCAGAGCAGGAGGCCGGGGCAGCGACAGAGTCAGTCCGAGCAGAGGAGGCTTTTTTTTTTCGGACACATGAGCTGGAAACGGTCGGTGGACTCTCTGGAAGTGTACCCTAGCGGACAAAAATGGCACTGCACAATTTTTTTTGCCAAAATGAAAAACGGTCATATCTGAGCCAAAAATTGGTCTAAAAATATGGAAAAAAATCCATAAACAGGTCTCACCTCTCTATAGGTCGCAGGGCATGCAAATTAGGCAACAAAAAAAAAGTGACCTATAGTCCGGAAAATACAGTACATGTCAACGGTCCGACCAGTCAAACAAGAACAACATCAACGGTCAGAAAGTTGGTTTAAAGAGCTTTAACAGGATGAAACGAGTTTATAGAAGAACGCGCTGTGGTCGTTTCATCGCATCGAAGAGGAGGTCGAGCAGAAACAAAACGACGGAGAACGTTTTCCACGTTCCCGTCGAGTCAAACTGTGCCGATGAATCCACTCCCAGGCCGGACGTGATTGGCTGACAGCTCATTACCCACATGACTGAGGCTCAGACAGCAGAACTGATTGGCTGGCAGAGGGGGGGGGCAAGGAAAGATGATTGTTTTTTACTTAAAGGGAGGGAGGGATGCACAGCGACTGTTGGGTTGGAGCTAAAACATGCAAATGAGACATTACACCCAGTAGACATTTAAATTAAAATGAAACGAATCGTCTCTTGTTGCTGCAGAGCAAACCTTCAGGAGGCCCCGAAGCCCGGAGAAACGTCTCCTAAATTAGATTCTCGTCTCGTACTCTGCCGTCACGTTCCTGTGGTCGCTCAGGTGTTACACCTGGAGCCTCTGCGAGCCTGAAGACACGACTACGGCAGGGAACGTCCCTACGAAGACGTCGCTCACTTGGATTCATCAATCAAACTGTAAATGCTGGAAATCCATGGGATAAAGGCAGATGTGCAGAGGAATTGAGAAACGGTGGGAGGTGCTGCGAGGGGGTGGGGGGTTCAGTCTACAAAAACATACACATCAAGAGTTAAAGAAGAAGCTTTAACTCGAAACTTATTCTGTTTAATAAACACATCTGTGGTCAGAAGTTTCCAAACACCCATGATTATTTGATCAGTTATTTTTCCACAGTGGACTGAATATCATACAACGGTTTTTACAAGTTTCCTCTGATCCACACTAGGGGTTGAACGAGTACATAATTTTAAAACTCGACATTAACATAATAATACTCAAGTAGAGCTCGAGTAGTTGATGATGTCATAGGACCTCAAGATGCAAAAAATAATTAACTACTTAAAACCGCAAACAAAAAAGAAAAAAAAAATGCCATTTATTATTTACAACAAAAAAAAGACCAACAAAACATTGGGAGCATATTTTAGGCTCCTACCATTTATCTTACAGCAAATAAGTCACAGGAAACCCCAAACTGTTAGTTATTATTATTAAGCTGCAAAAGTGAAAAAAATGTGCGGCACGTCAAAAACGAAACTAAAAACAGTGGGGCGGTCGACCACCCCGCACCACCGCCTGTGGTGCTGCACATTAGGTTTAGTTTTAGAGATTAATATGTTAATAGGTTTTTATAGGTTTAGAGATTAATATTTTTGTCTTTTATTTATGAAACAAGGTCAGAGGAAGCTGGTTCTGGTTCAGTCGATTGGACACGGTGTTACACCACATTCTGTGACCTGCAACAGTTCATGCAACACCACCCCCTACAGTCACAATATACGGTGGTCACAGAATATGGTGTAACAACGGTTTGCAACGTGCTCCAAACAGGAAGTTGATTCATTTTCTGTTCTGTAACTGCAACGTGATGATGTCACTATGAATACTCGACTTGAAATAAAAAAACTCGATAGAGGTCCAAGTAATTGATTTGTCGATTACTCGAGTAGTCTGTTAGAGCCCTAATCCACACAGGGTCAGAACTATACATACAGGCTCAAATATACCCATACACCCACTGATCTGCTCAAATGTCCCTCAGTAGACGTCACCTGGACCGGTTTGTGTCCATCAACAAGCTTCTGGCAGAACTTTAGCCGATGTTTCCTTCTTCTATCTTCTTCTTGGCACAAGTACGGCAGTAGAATTCATTTCTATTGGTTGGTTTTCTGAAACATCCGACTTGTAACCAGAGTCCATAAGTGTACAATCGGGTCAGGGTTTGTGAAGATTGCTCCAGAAGTCTAATATTAGCGGACTAATCCAATCAGAGACCAGTTCTGGTGTGTGTTTGGGATCACCGTCCTGATGGACCCAGCTGTGTCCTGTTGAAACAGTCAAGCTTTTGAGTTCTTAGTTTCATCCATTGTGTGCAATGTTCCAGTATCACAGCAAGATGCTACCACCACCATGCCTGACAGTTGGGAGTGCGTTCTTGGGTTCAAAAGCCTCACCTGGACTCGTCCAAACAGTTCAATCTTTGTCTCACCATCAACTTTCCTTCAGAAGACATTTGTCTTGTTTTTGAGGACGATCACTACAGACTGTGATTTAAAACTGTCTCGGCTGTGGATAGGGACACTGATGGTCCAGTTCAAGGCAGGCTTGAGCCTAGGTAGTTTCTGGGTTCTTCCCAAGTTAAAAAACCTTTGGAACCCTCAAAGAAGATTTAGGGGAATCTACGCCAGATGCAGAGGAGTTTATTGGTAATGGTACCTTTCCACATCAGACCCACTTAAATGATGATTTGTTTAATCAGTCCCAGAATCGTTGTGGTTTGTCGAGACACATTTTGGAGAATTCCAGTTCAGCCGTTTTGTGTTTTTCCGCTGCTAGCGGAGCCCTGCTGAGTCTCGTTCCATGGAGCCCGGCACGATTCAAAGAGTGACGTACCTTAACCTTGAAGGAGCATGTTGCATAATCATTCCATCATGAAAAATGAACGGTATAAATAAATCATTAAAAGACCAACATTAATGATATTCATGTCCACGACGAGCGGATAAGAGACTCCTCCAGAAAAGTCAAATCTTCTTTGCTTTCTGCTCATCGTCAGGTCCAAAGTTGATACAAAAGTTCAGAGAAAAAAACGTCAACTCTGACCAACGTCAAGACTGAATCTGTTCCCAAAGAACATTTTATAACATGAACATCAACGTTCAGAGTATGAGACACTCGTCCACATGTGGACTCCCGTAAACCTAAAGAAAACAAAAATGAGCCCCGACTGTGATTTGATGGACGTTTCATTTCTCTAGAAAATGTGCCTCTACTGTATTTAATTTTCATAAAGAAATGTCAGCTTTTATATATTTATAATTTGTTACAATCTTGCTGCTTTTACTTGTATTTTTTGACCTAACCAAACCATGTTTCTGTCCTCCTTCATATATTTGGACCCGTGGGTCCTCCGCTGTCTCCCCCTCCCCTCAAACGTCACAGATGAAGCTACACAGCCATGAAGTGCTCCAGTTTTCCATCTTTGTTTCAGCCCTTTCTTCCTCTCTGTGGTCGAGCTCCACTTGTCCCCCCAATTATGTTCAGCTCATTCAGACGAGAGCCGCTCCATCTCCAGCCACACCAGGAGGAAACTGGAGGAGAGAGGCTGAATTTTAAAAACCCTGCCGCGGCGCAGACACAGATTAACCTGCAGCCACAGACGAACCTTCTGCAAATCAACAGCCCGAGGCTGAAGAGTTCATTACAACCCTATAATAAACTCTTACACAAAATAAATATCAAGCTGTTGACACGATCTGAGAGGTTGAAATGGAAAGTTTGTTCTGAGGACGGCGCTAAGGAATAAACCAGCAGCTCCACAAGAAGCAAATAAGCAAAATAAAAATCTCCCTCTTAGTTTATAACGATCCACCAAAATAAACTTTAACGTAGAGACAAAATGTGCTGTTCTGAAAAAAAACTTACAGATGTCTTCATTAAAAGTTTGTACCATCTTCAATAAGCATACTGTAATGCACTTTGAGATTTTTGTTAATGAAAAGTGCGTTATAAATTCAATTCATTATTATTATTATTATTAATAATGGAGGAAGACGACAGCTCAAATTTTATATTTTATTTTAGAGTTTATTCTCTTCAGCTGGTTTTATCTTCTTTAGGAGTGTTGTAACAAAATATACTCAATGAACAATGCTCAGTGTTACTGCACGTGAAAACAAATACACAATCTGCGAGCTCACACTGGTGCTAACCGCTAACTGAGCTCAAAAACTAGCCAAATAAATGAATACATTTATATTAACACACACATCTCACTTAATTCTCACTAATTCACTAAACTAACTGAGCCCACAGGAAGTTAATTTAGCTAACACTCAACAGTTAACTTGGTTTCCATCCACCCACAAAGCTAACGTAGCCCATAGGAACCTATGTGGCTGGCTCTCCTCAGGGATGTGTGCTGAGCCCTCTTCTGTTCACTCTGCTCACATATGATTGTACAGCCACACATCCAGGCTGTCATATTGTTAAGTTTGCAGATGATACAGCTGTGGTGGGATGCATCACAGATAATGATGAATCCAGCTACAGACAGGAGGTGGAACATCTGGAGAGCTGGTGCAAAGAGAACAACCTTCACATGAATGTGAAGAAGACGAAGGAGATGATTGTGGACTTCAGAAGGAACAAACACACCCACACCCCACTGTATATAGGTGGATCTGCGGTGGAGGTGGTCTCCAGCTACAAATACCTGGGTGTACACATGAATGATAACCTCAGCTGGAGCAATAACACCACCAGCCTGATCAAGAAAGGTCATCAGAGACTCTACTTCCTCAGACGGCTGAGACGAGCCGGTCTGAGAAGCCCAGTCCTCACCTCGTTCTACAGGTGTGCAGTGGAGAGCGTCCTGTGCTCCAGCATCAACGTGTGGCATGGAGGCTGCACAGTTGCAGAGAGAAAAGCTCTACAGAGAGTGGTGAAGGCTGCACAGAAGTCTGTGGGAGTCAGTCTCCCCACCATCACAGACATTTACACCTCCAGATGCAGAAAAAGAGCCACCTGCATCATGAAAGACCTCACTCACCCAGCACACTCACTCTTTGCACCACTCCCCTCGGGACGGAGGTTGAGGAGCATCAAATGTAGAACCACTAGACTGAGGAACAGCTTCTACCCTGAGGCTGTCAGACTCATGAATAAATAAATAATAAGAATAAACACTGCAAAATGTCACATCATACTGATACTGATCTGTTTCTTGTTGCTGCGTTCATCTGTGACCATCTGCTCATGTTCGTGCTGCTGTTTATAATGATGTTTTTCTACTACATTAGGGCTTAGTGTATTACTAGCTGATGTGATGTCTCTCTTAGTTAATCCTAGATGTTATTATTGTTTTTCTCTTGCATTTGTTGTTGGATGTAACTGGGACCCTGTGTACATAATCTCGTTTTCAACACATGTACTACATGCGGTGCAAATGACAATAAATTCTCTCTGACTCTGACTCTGACTATAAAGCTACGTTAGCCAACATCCAAAAGCTAATTTAGCTCATGTTAGCAGCACAGTTAACTTGGCTCACACTATCCCACAAAGTAATATTAACCAACAGTTAAGAGCTATTTCAGTTAACAGTAACTGACACAGCTAACTTTGATAATAGTAACAGCTATTTTTCCTTGCACTAAGTTTAAAAGCTAAATTAGCCGTGTCCGTTAGTGTAAGCTAGCTAAGTTTACTCTAATGCGCAAAACGGTTTGGGGCGAAACATAATGGTTAACTTAGCTTACATGAAGTTACAAAGGTAACTTAACTAACATGGAACAATAGCTAAGTGTGATCAAACACAAACACACAATAATTGGCTGATAACTGAGGTCACAAAGAAAACGTCGACGATCATCAGCGTAGCTAAAGACACATAAATGCTAAGTGTGCATGTTCTGCCCAAGGCTGGAAGTTGGAAATGTCTTAATAATTTAGTTTGAAAAAGAAGAAAAAAGAAAACTTCCACAGTGTTGATCTATCTGTATTTTATTTTGAAGGAGAATTTTGAGTTGGCAGTGCATTGTGGGTAGCAACAGCAGTTAGAACGTTCCCTAGCAACGGCAGTTAATCTTCCCTAGCAACAGAAGTTGGGAAAACGTTTTTGCAGAGAGAAATCCTGTCTGTTAATGTATAAATTTCACCTCCTGAGTCATCAATCTTTTCTTTCACCTCCGAAAGCAATGGCTGTAAGTTCAATCTGTGATCTGTTTGGTGTTATATGTTTTTACTAGTTTATTTTGAGATCGTTTTCTGAGTGTGTTTATTCCAGTAATTAGCCATGTCCCAATGTAATGGTCACGCTAATGTAGCTGTTTCTGTTTTTTGTTTGTAGTTTCACTCAACCTTTCATCGAGCTACCATACCTTTGTAAAAGGCGTAATAAAGGAGCAAGACGCTCAGCTTCCTGGCTCATGAGAATTGAGTTTGGCTTGCTGTTAATCTACGTTAACATACACAGCGTATTTAACACGTAGTGATAACAGTACAGTGAAAAGCCATACCAGCAGTTGGTGGAAGATAAAACTCGTGACACAGCGATGGACAACGCTTATACTAAAAAGACAGATGAAATGGCTAACTTTGAAGCTAAGGAATCGTCAAAAGCTAGCTCAAGATCCAAACACTCTAGCTCTAAGCATTCATCCAACAAGTCGTCCTCAAAGTTGTAAGAATTACAAGGAGGTCAATATTAATACTGACCTCTTTATCCTTAATTAATCTACTTATTCAGATTGAATAGTAAATTCACGGATTCTGTTCTTTTTCAGTTTACCCAATATTTCTGTGATCTTTATGATGGATAAATAAACAGAGCCATTAAGTGACAAAGACGTTAACTTAGTTTGATATGTCAAAGAGACACTATCATTTATTTAGAATAAATCAACTAAATTAACACCATTACACTTGATTGACATGATTTCACTTTCTTTCAATTTAAAACGTCAGCACACTTAAATTCAACACAACAGACTTCAATATTGGATGTAAACATATTTAGTCTGAGGGCTCTTTAAACTTAAAATAGTTTCCAGCTTAGATTGAGAGGGGAAAGAATAGGAGGAAAGATTTAAGAAGAATTGGGAGGTTAAGAGAGGAAGTTTATCTTGCATTTATGAAACCAGATGACACTCTTCCGTACGCGTCCAGCTAAGATATCATCACACCTCCAGCAAGCAAACAGCTGCTCCTTTACCTTAAGACGTCCGCCTTGGTTCTGGTAAAGAGCTGTGGTCAACTTTAGACTGACAAGTCGTCGGTCCCGCAAGTCCAAGCTGGACTCCACGCGTGTTTACCTTGTCGGTGTCGGTGATACTCGCTTTCATCGGCAAAAGTCGTGGCAGTCGTGGTTTCTTGGCTCAAGATAATTTATTCCAGGAAGGAATAACAAACGCTCGTTCGAGGTGGACTCATAACAGCCTGTTATCAGTCCTTAGCTGAAGACGCCGGTCGTTAGCTCTTGACCACACGTGTCCAGCTCTTGGGAAAGTTCACATCTCTTGAAGTTCCCAGCAACTCTCTGAAGCCTTTCAGCAAAAGCTTAGAACTTAAAGCAGGATCCAAGAGAGGAGTTCATTTGTCTTATCATACCCAAGGTTAAAACCAGCAGCAGAGAGAAATGTTTAGGAAAAAAGACAGATAACGCTGGAGCCTTGCTCATGAGACTGTCTCTGAGTTTCTAAACAAAACCGTCCGGTCTCTGTGACCCGAAGGCTTCACCTTTAAACACAGCAGTGCACAGTTTAACTCTTGGAGAATGACACAGCTTAAAAGCACACATCATGAAAATGACAAAAGTTATTCTTTTGATCACATTAGGATAAAATCAAAGATAGAAATAGTCTCTTTTGGTGACTATATTTATCAGATTATAGCTAAATGAATGATTTTGTAGTAAATGTCTTGCTTTACTGAGTGGTCAGTAAAGGTCATCACTGGACAGTTCAAAAACCTTAATTTGACCCTGGGTAGGTCCATTACATCTCCCCCCTTTTGGAAGCCATCGCCAGTCCTTGGGGATGGGGTCCAACACGAAAGGAAACCTTGAACTGTCTTTGATCTTGAAGTAATCCAGCAAGTGGAAAAGAAAAATCAAAAATTATAATCCCATAAAGTTTTTGAAATTCCATACTGTTCGGAGGTAATCCCATTGCGAAAAGCTTTTAATCCCTTGGAAAACTGAGTCTGTTAACTCTTGGCAAACAAAGTCTGTGATCCTTTGGGAAACAAAGTCTTATAATCCACAGCGGTAATTCCACAGCAGTAATTCCACAACGATTAGTTTTGTTGATTGATCAGCAACAATTGTTTTCATAATCAGCATGTAGAGGGGATCCCTCGATTGACGCAGAGGAGGCGACCCTTGGATGAAGGTTGAAGACCAAGCGTTGGAGCTGCAGGTCCCCACATCGAAGGTTGTTGGCTGGTTGGTTTCCAGTCAGTGCCACTCTGGTTCTATGTGTCATGCAATTATGTGGTTTTTTAGGTGGGCTTATGATTGGGATTTTACATTAGGCCCTACCTATATGCACCTGGTATGTAAGCTATCATGGTTTAGATCAGCTACAATTACCAATTAAGGGGTGGATCAATTCTGTAAAATTAGATATAGGGATTTGTACCTATAAAATTTTGGAGGGCTTCTGTAACGAAGGCCTCTAATTCCAAACTATTCCTCCATTCATTACTTAGTTTAGGTTAAACTAAAATAGAAAAATGAAATATAGTTTGATCTAAATGTCTGTTGTCTTTTAGACGAACGACGTAGGATTTGGTATTCCTAATAAATTTTGAAGTCTATGGCGAGACTCATCAAAATGAATAGACAATCTAGAATAGAAACGATCGAATCGGTTCAATTTAGAAATTGTGAGGTCAATGTAGTTTATGGTACCTTGAGTAGCTTTAAACTACATTGACTCTTCGACGATTGAGATTTAACAAAACGAACTGCATGTTGGCATAGTTAAATCCATATCATTCATTAACCAATGTTAATACAAAACCTTTTTGGCTGGGAGTGTTCAGAACCAAACAATATCTCAACTAATGACAACAGTAATGACTAAACAACAAGGAAACAACGTTTCACTGCTTCGACACACTCTTGTCGTCAGATTCCAAAGTGCAACACACAAGAAAAACAGGTCTCAACTTTATGACTGAGGTCAAATTAAATCTCGTGGATTTAAACGGTTGTTAAGGTTAGTTTTTGTTGTGGGTTTTAGGCTTAGCGTTTCTAAGTTCAAATTGGACAATGCGACTTATAGGGTGGGAAATACGGTAGTTTAAACCTGATTAGTTTATTTACTAACTTGTGTTTGGACGACCTTATTATCCCATGAAGTCGGTGAGTTTGTGAGATCTTTGTCTTTTGTGGAGTCATTGAACGCCTTGTAAGGTTTGATCTGATTTCGATGTACCCATTTAGCAATTGGCTCTTTGCGGCCTTTGCTGATTTTGATTTCGTAGACGACTGAGGACACTTTGTCTGTTATCAGATGAGGTCCAGTCCACCTGGGCATTAGTTTGCGGGCGAGAGTTCCGGTCTCGGACCCTCCTTTCCCGGTTGCTGGGGCGAACGTATAGTACCAGACTCTGTCTCCCACTTGGAGTTCATTGTGAGAGGCCTTCTGGTCGTAGTACGCCTTACGTCCTTCAGCGGATTTTTCCAGGTTTTTCTGGGCGAAAGCAAAAGTGTTTCTGAGGTGTACATTCAAATCTTTGTCTTTGGCATGGCCTAACATCACCCCCCTTTGGTCATGGGGGACCACGAGCACAGGTGAGGACGTCCGTCCATGGGCACAAGTTAGGATGCCACCGTTTAGTTTAAGCTGTTCGCGCAGCTGAGAGAAGACGGTACACAGGAATCGTTTAGGTTTTGGCCAACGTATCTTCTTACGTTTACCTCTTTCCGTGTAATTCAGGTGTGTCACAACTGTCGGCGCAGTCGCAGGTGTGTCTGATTGTACAGACTGCGACGGGTCACTGTCGTTGTGTATGTCTTCCCACCTCTCGACTGAAGAGGGGCTCTTTGAGTCTGTAAAAACTATGTCATTTCTGAGTAGTTCTAGACACAAATGTTCCTGAACCAAGGTTTCATCAAAAGCTTGGCTGATAGCCGAATTACCTGTCCCAGAGGACAGTACAGCAACCTCGGTGTGGGGTCCTTGGATCTCCACACCTTTCTCTACCTGTGGTAGGTAATGTGAGTTTGCCCCCTTCTTGTCTGATGAGGGGTCCTCGTAATCTGCAACAATGATGTCCAAGTGACTGTCAGCGTTTGGTTGACTGTCATTTTCTGGACTCAGATGCCCTTGAACCAAGGTTTCATTGAAAGCTTGGTTGATTGCCGAATTACCTGTCCCAGAGGACAGTACAGCGTCTTCGGTGTGGGATCCTTGGATCTCAACACCTTTCACTACCTGTGGTAGGCAGTGGTCAGGGAGTGCTGAATGTGTCAGCTCACAGAGGAGGTTCTCTTGTTGGGCCAGAGTTTGGTCCAACTTTTGGGTCTCTTCTGTCTCACCTGTAGTTGAAGGTTCACTTACCGGGCTCTCGTCCTCGGATGAGCAGTCCCTTGTGTCCTTTGCGGTACCTGCGGTTAGGCAGTCTGTATCACAACTAGGAGGCACTTTTATTGGCAGGGGTTTTCTCACTGTGCTCCACATTTTCCGTCGACCATAATCTATAATCGCGTTGAAGCGGTTTATAAAATCTTGGCCAACCAAAAATGGGAATGAGTCAAGTTTAGACACGTACACCGGGTGGTGTAGTGTCATTTCGCCAATCTTCATGTGAACCATAGCCATAGCTGTTAGGGTTGTTCTCGTCTCTGCGAGACCCTGTAGCTCAATAGCACATTTCTCAAAGGGTATTTGCCTGTCAACACCGTTAGCGGCGGTCCTCAGCTCCTCGAACAGCTTGGCCGACATAATAGTTATATCAGAACTGCCATCCAGGAGGGCTTCACGCTCAAGGACACCTTCCAGTGTGATAGGCAGGTAAGCTTTCTTAGCCACCCCCCTTTGTATAAAGTTACACAGAAACCTCACAGGTCTTGGCCCACGTTTCTGTTCACGTGTGACTCTGTCTGTGTAATCTTGTTTACTGTCAGCATCTTGTTGGCTGTCAGCATCATGACCTTCAGGATGTTGTTGTGTGTCAGCAATTGGTTTGCTGTCAACATCCATGGCAATGTTGGTAGTAGTGTGCGCTGAGTTATTTGTGTGCTCTGAGTCTTTGTGAAAGACAGTGCTACACATCGCTCCAGGTTGGTCAATGTTGATAGTGTCATTATCAATGATAACGCCACTCATTGTATCAGGTTGGTCAAGCACAGTAACATTCAAATCTACTGACAAACTACTTACTTCCTCTGTCTCTTCCGAGCATAGAGGTGTTGGGCCATTATTCCGGGACATTCGTGACTCTTTGCCTGTCTCGAACTGTTCTGTTCGAGGCGCGGGAGGTGCAGTTCCAAGGCTCGGGGGTGTCTGTTGGGACAACGCATAGTTACATGAGTATAGGTCCCCATCCTTCAATTTCTTTTGAAGTCCACCCACCGATGGACCTTGGTTTTCACCCATCTGGTTCGATCTGAACCGTTGTGGGTCTCTTAGAGAGTGAACACCTACCTTTTGTGGTTCGTTGCTTGTCTCAGATTTTTCAATCTGAGGTGCTTCAGGGGCGGGGCTCCCTTTAAACCATTTTGAGTCACTGTTCCAACTGGTACCAACATTTCGGTGTATGTCAGTTTGAAAATCTTGTTCATTCTTGCTAGTATTATCCAACTCTTTTAACAACCGACGCGTGTTCTCCACCACTTCTGAGGTCAGAGGACCTTTGAGACGACGGTGTTTATTCTCGCTTTTTCGCGACTGGGATACGACCTTTTGACCTGGGCACACCTCAGAGGGTGTTTTGTTTTGCATGTGAGCTTCAAAAGCAGTTACAGCGCTCTGTTTCATCATTGATTGTTTAAACTGATGTTGTAGCTCAAGGCCTTTTTTGAGAAGTTTTTCTCTTTGTCGTTTGCTATTGTTGTCACTAACTGTGTGCTCTGAGTTATCCATGTGCTCTGAGTTATCAAAGACAAGGTCACTCAATGTACCAGTTCGGTCATCCTCTGTATCATTCAAGTTTTCAAACAACCAACTTATGTCCACTATCTCCTCAGAGCTTAGAGGTATGTTGCCTCTTTCCTGGAACTTTTGTGACCTTTTGCTACTCCCGGACTGTCCAGTCCGCAGTGCAGGGGCAGGGCCTTTGCTCGGTGTAGACCGCGGAGGGTCACTTAAAGAGCGGACATCCACCGTTTGTGGTTTTTTGCTTATC
Organism: Garcialebias charrua; assembly: GCA_038048925.1. Taxonomy (NCBI): domain Eukaryota; kingdom Metazoa; phylum Chordata; class Actinopteri; order Cyprinodontiformes; family Rivulidae; genus Garcialebias; species Garcialebias charrua. Next base: position 6,391 of record JBBPBX010013127.1, on the reverse strand, counting down.
TCGGGCAGCTTTGTCCGAGGTGCAGGGACAGGGCGTGTGCTCGTCCTTCTCAACCATATTGGGTCTCTTAACCACTTCGGGTCATTGTTCCAGCGGACATCTTCACTACGTGGTTTGTGAGTTTGAAAAACATGTTTCTTCTCGCCTTTTTTAGGAGAGGGAGTTGATGAACTTGTCCCTTCCAGCTCCAGCGAGTGGGATTTGACCTTGTCTTGGTAATGTAGTTCACGCTCTGGTTTTGTTTTTAACCAGATCGGGTCAGGGAGTTGACGAACATCAAAACCATTTATAGCACGCCGTTTTATTTTTAATTGCTCAATCTCACTTTTTAACTCAAGTTGTTCTTGTTGAAAATTTTCTCTTCTGCGAATGTTATCTTGCCTTAACAATTCAAGTATTTCAGTGAGCAGCTGTAAAGCTTCATCACAATCGTTATCTCCCATCTTTTTGTTTTGAATTCGTTTGATCTCACGTTTTAACTTAAGTTTTTCTTGTTGAAAAGTTTCTCTTCTGCGAATGTTACTAAGCCTTAACGATTCAAGCTTTGCTGTGAGCAGCTGTAAAGCTTGATCATAATTGTTATCTCCCATCTTTTAGTTTTGATTTTGTGTGAAAAAAATCAAAAGATTGTTCTCATGTTAGTGTTTGCAAATAAATATTCACTTTTAATGTAGCACTGAGTCAAATAAACTAATCAGCTGAGGTTTACGTGTTTCACTGTGTAATAAGTATTCATAGGTACCTTATTTCAGGTTTTTACCCTCAATGAACTTTGTAAAAGTTAAATGCACTCTTGCAGTGTTAACTTTAAAATAGAACTTACGTTCAAACAACAGTTACTAACTAACCCAAGCAGCCTGATTTCCGTTTTTTCTTACTCAAACGCTTATAAAAGAGGGCTGACTTAAATGCAATGACTTCACTAAAATGTGACAGGATGCTTTTATTTTGCTCCAAGAGAATGTATTTCAGATTCAGTAGAACTGTTTTGAGTTGCCGCAGTTATCTGGATTGAAAAATGTAATTTTGTTTGTTATTTTAAACTTTTTATTTAAAATAAACGAGTGTTCGTTAATTTTACACAGAAAAACGTTAAAAATGCAATTTTTTAACTAAAAGTGTACAGATGTACAACAATTCTGTTTAAAATTCAGAGATGTGAAGATCATAATGTGGAAATGCTCTGTTCTCCATCATTTTTTTTTTTTATTTAATTTGAAAATCAAATAAAAAATGCTTTTTTGAGTGTTATTTTAAATCTCTTCAGTATTTAAAATGAGCAAAAATTGTTTGTCTGTACCTCTGTTATTCTAAAATTTGTATTTAGAATAAACAGGAGTTTTAGTTTGTGCACAGAACAATTTTAAAGCTGGTAATCCTCCATAAAAATGCTGACTTTTTATGATGTTTTTTGTGAATGTGACTGTTCGTCACTCAAAGTGCACCAGGAAATGACGACACAAATAGGCGGGTCGACGCAGCGCGTCACCAGCTCTGCTGTGCTGAGCGAGGCGGAGCTCAGGAGGAGCTCGCTACACAGATACGTGACGTCAACAAATCAATCACAGCATATGTAGTTCATTCTCCAAGCATTCATGGTAAACGTAGTTTTTTACCTTCGACCAATGTAGCGCCGGAAATGACGACAAAGTGGGCTGGTCGCAACGGCGTGCGACGTGATTGACAGCTCACAACAGCGAATCAGCGTTCGCCACAAGGACATTATCTATCATGTAGACCAAATCGTATTTGTATTTAGAATAAACCGGAGTTTTTGTTTGTGTACAGAACAATTTTAAAAGCTGGTAATTCACCATAAAAATGCTGACTTCTCATGATGTATTTGAGAAAACTCATCTGTCAACGTCTTTTAACCAACAGGGGGCAGTTTTGAGTCTTAATTTATCACGTGGAGACTGATTTATTTCATTCAGTATTTAACTGAAAACTACCTTTTAGAGTTAGTTTCTAGTATGTTCGTGATAAACGCTCGAACTGCGGTCTTGTCAGAGACAATTTTATGTTGATAGACAGTTTAGATGGCTTTAAATGAGTTTCCTTCGACCAATGTAGCGCCGGAAATGACGACAAAGTGGGCTGGTCGCAACGGCGTGCGACGTGATTGACAGCTCACAACAGCGAAACAGCGTTCGCCACAAGAGTGATTGACAGCACACAACAGCGAATCATCCAATCACAGCTCATAAACAGACATGCCGGACACGTCAAAGTGCAGCATACTTGAAGCAGCCATCTTTGCACGAGCCTCTGCTGAAGCCACAAATGCGAAAGCTTCCTACGCTAAAAAGCAATTAGAAATTAAAAAGCAACAAGCAAATCTAGAGCTGGATTTTAACATGCTAGAGCTAGAAAAGGAAGCTGCAGCTGCTACGGCACGAGCAGAGGTTCTAGAAGCTGCCGCAGCTGTTGAACAAAACAAGGAAGAGAGTGTAAAGAGTGCAGTCCCCCCACAAGTCGTCAGACAACGAACCATGGAGTACGTGCAACACCAAGCCCAGCCAAGGTCACATTCGTCTGAAGAGGAAATGCCTCAGGTCGAACCAGTATTGAAAGCATTATCATTCGGCCCAAGGAGATTTGGTCAAACTCCTTCCCCACCGGTGCTCAAGAAAATGTATGTAAAAGATGAACCTTTTGACACACCAAGAGACTATGTCAGGCCGAACAGTCACCATGATCCCCACCAAAATTACCCACCTTTGACTGACTTTGCTAAGTTCCTTGCACGCAGAGAGTTAATCACGACGGGGCTCTTTAAATTTGATGACACCCCTGAAAATTTCAGAGCATGGCAGTCATCATTTTTGAATGCAACTGAAGACATAGACCTCACATACAGTCAAGAGTTAGACCTCCTAGTGAAATGGCTCGGTAATGAGTCCTCAGAGCATGTCAAAAGGATCAGAGCTGTTTATACCACTAACCCCAAAGCTGCCCTCCAGTTAGCATGGGACAGGTTAGAAGAATGTTATGCTACACCAGAAGTAGTAGAAAATGCCTTGTTTAAAAAACTAGACAACTTCCCTCACCTTACAAATAGAGACAATGTAAAACTCAGGGAACTAGGAGATTTGCTCCTAGAGCTGCTGGTTGCTAAAAATGAAACTTATCTCCCAGGCCTCGCTTACCTCGACACACCACGAGGTGTTAAGCCCATAGCGGAAAGACTACCTCCAAGTTTACAAGATAAATGGCTTCAAGTAGGTTCAAAGTACAAACAAAAATATCAAGTGACATTCCCTCCCTTCTCATATTTTGTGAAGTTTGTCCAAGAAGAGGCAAAAGCGAGGAACGATCCAAGTTTTGTGACATGCAGCAACCAACCTTTCAACAGAGGTGAGAGACCACCATTTAAACAAATTGGCTACAAACCTTTTACCGTAAGCAGAACAGAGGTCAGTACAACCACTCTTCCTAGTAAGAAAGAGGATGATCTAACCCGTTACTGCCCAGTCCACAGGAAATCGCATCCTCTAACGAAATGCAGAGCTTTCCGGATCAAACCAGTACAAGAAAGACGAAACATACTCAAAGAGCACAGACTGTGTTTTCGTTGTTGTTCTCCTACACACACAATAAAGGACTGTGATGTGAAAATCAGTTGTGAGGAGTGCCAGAGTGAAAGACATTGCTCTGCCATGCACCCTGATGAGGTTCAACAACCCCAGCCAGAAAACACGCCCGAACCAGAGCTTCAGCTCCAAGACAACACGCCACCTGAGGTAACGTCACGGTGCACTGAAATCTGCGGTGAAGGCTGTCCCCCACGTTCTTGCTCTAAGGTATGCCTAGTTCGAGTTTTCCCTAAAGGCCAACCAGAACGCTCTGTCAAGATGTATGTGATCCTTGACGATCAAAGCAATTGCTCAATGGCTCGTCCCAAATTCTTTGAGCTATTTGGCATCAAGGGAAATCATCTGACATACAACATGAGAACGTGTGCTGGTTTAACTGAAATGTGTGGCAGGAAAGCAGTCGGGTTCCAAATAGAGCCAGTAGGTGGAGGTCCATGTCTAGACCTCCCTCCTCTCATTGAATGCGACGAGATAGTGTTTAATAGAAATGAAATACCTACGCCTGAAGTCGCTCTGGCCCACGCTCATTTGAAACATCTCGCTCCTCTTATACCAAAGTATGATCCAGATGCTGAGATAGCAGTTTTACTGGGCAGAGACATCATACAAGTCCACAAAGCACGAAGACAAGTAAATGGACCCCCTAGTGCTCCCTTTGCCCAGTGCCTGGATCTGGGTTGGGTAATTGTGGGGGAAGTATGCCTCAACGCTCATAAGCCAACTGTCAATGTCTACAAAACGCACATTCTCTCCAACGGACGTCCATCTCTCTTCACTCCTTGTCCTAACAGCATCAGCCTCAAAGAAAAACTATGCTACGGCGGGGAGCACAAGAATAACTCCGTTAAACACAGCTCAAAACTTCATGCAGCAGAAGAAAATCTCAGAGAGAAAGTTTTCGAGCGCACAGAGAAAGACAACCAGCGTGCTCTGTCTTTTGAGGATGAGACGTTCCTAAAGATAGTGGAAAAGACATGCTCAAAAGCCAGTGGAAGCAAGTGCAGGTCCTCGCCAATGAATTTTGGAGACGCTGGAGGGAGGAATATCTCAACACCCTCCAATCAAGACGCAAGTGGCATAGATCGCAACGCAACCTTCAGCCAGGCGACATTGTGTTGTTGAAACAACATCAAGCACACAGAAACGAATGGACAATGGCCATCATCACAACCACTTTTCCAAGCAGTTACGGAAAAGTCAGAAAGGTGGAAGTGAAGACATCATCTCAGGGCATCTCTAAGACTTATTTGCGTCCCATCTCAGATGTTGTTATGCTCTTAGAGACTGACGTGACTGATAAAAAGTAGTGGCATCAGTGACGCCAGGCGGGGAGTGTTCTGCCCAAGGCTGGAAGTTGGAAATTTCTTAATAATTTAGTTTGAAAAAGAAGAAAAAAGAAAACTTCCACAGTGTTGATCTATCTGTATTTTATTTTGAAGGAGAATTTTGAGTTGGCAGTGCATTGTGGGTAGCAACAGCAGTTAGAACGTTCCCTAGCAACGGCAGTTAATCTTCCCTAGCAACAGAAGTTGGGAAAACGTTTTTGCAGAGAGAAATCCTGTCTGTTAATGTATAAATTTCACCTCCTGAGTCATCAATCTTTTCTTTCACCTCCGAAAGCAATGGCTGTAAGTTCAATCTGTGATCTGTTTGGTGTTATATGTTTTTACTAGTTTATTTTGAGATCGTTTTCTGAGTGTGTTTATTCCAGTAATTAGCCATGTCCCAATGTAATGGTCACGCTAATGTAGCTGTTTCTGTTTTTTGTTTGTAGTTTCACTCAACCTTTCATCGAGCTACCATACCTTTGTAAAAGGCGTAATAAAGGAGCAAGACGCTCAGCTTCCTGGCTCATGAGAATTGAGTTTGGCTTGCTGTTAATCTACGTTAACATACACAGCGTATTTAACACGTAGTGATAACAGTACAGTGCATATTCTAGCATGGTCAGTGAACTGAACCCACACACAACAATCAAAAACCTCATGAATTGCAAATAAAAAATGTTTATTGTTCTTATTGGCCTTCAACAAGTCCTGCTGAAGCCGTATGTAGCTTTCAGAAGGTGACTAAGAGCTAACGTACAGTTTGGTGTGAACAGTCTCACAGGATCCTGATATAACAACAGCCTTGTCACAAACGATTAGCTCGACTCGCCTGACGGACAGCCCTACAATTCCTGAAAGTCATTTTACCAAAAAAATACATTGAGAACTTCCTGCATTTAACACTTTCAACAGTATTTTAAATGCAGAAAAATATACGCACAGTTCTGCTACTCCACTAGCAGCTAATAGCGAAGCAATTTTTTTGTTTAGCAGATTAACGTTTTCGCTAACTTTGGAAACTGTAAGCAGAATTAGCTTCTACAAAATTAGGTTTTGTAAATTTTATCTACTAACAAAGCTTCTCAAGATTGTTCTTGTCTGTTGTGGGCGTGTCTCAAAGAATCTGTTAGAAACACTATTAGATTACAGTGTTTTCTTTAGGTTACTTGTCTTGGCAGGGTGCTCATCTCTTCGTTGTCGACGGGGGTGGGTGGAGAAGAAGACACGTCTGTGTTTGTCCTGACAGTTGTCAAGCAGTGAAGGAAGGAAACCGCTCAGAGTGAGGGAGATTCTAACCCAAGCCCTAAGCACAGCCCCATTCGACCCGAATTCGGGTCGGGCTTTTAATTGGGTCAGGATCAGACGCGAGCAAATTATATGATAACATGGCCTGCCATTGGTCTACCAGCCGCACGCAGCCATTTCACCGTGAGCTGACCGGCCTTAGTGAAGCTTCAGATGGGACTG